>APFE030172227.1:45801-71745 GCA_000404065.3 Pinus taeda
GTTAAGAAAATATACCCAGAACACAGAATAGCAAAGATTTTATTACTCAGAGAGAAATGTTCACAGGCCTCTTCGAGGGGGCAACCTCCATTAGAGCAGAGCTCGATTACACAACAAGACACGATTCTCCTCGCAGGGAGTCTCTATCCTTTATATATGACTCCTACATGCAATACCACGGGTCAATACCGTGGGTTTTATTAATACCATCTATCTAATACTACCGCCCATTTAACCTTTATTTAATACTACCGCCCATTTACAACTAAGTGTGGTCCCATTTGCAACTAACTGGGTTAACCACTTACAAATATTAATATGGGCTTTATTGACTCTTGACTATGACGTGATCCCATGACATGAATAAGGGGGTTAGGGTGGGACCCTAACATTCCCTCTCCCATCTTTTTGAATTTTTGAAACCCTAAGTCTCCTTTGTGTGCGCATCGACAGCCTCCTTGCTAACCTCCAATGGCGATAGGATCAAGGGGGCATGGGGGAGGGGGGTTTTCGCACCTCCTTGCAGTGAAGAAGAGGCTTTTTGTGTCTTGATAATGAATCTCAAGACCAACCCCATACCAAAGGAGGTGCAACAAAAATTAATTGAAAAAACATTGAGTATTCTTTTTGTTGTGCTTCCCCATAGCTTTTGAAGGACTTCATTAACCTTTTATGATAGGTCACTAATTGGGAAGTTCATGGGCATGTTTCCCTCTCCCAAATAAGTGGAGCAATGGGTTGACAAACACATGGAAGCAAATGATGAAAGGAAATTTGGTAGTGTATGTAGTGGGAAACAAATTCTTCGCACTCCTTTTCGAGTTCAAGGAGGATCGTGACATGGTTTTTTGTAATGGCCCATATTTCTTCGATGTCAGAGGCATGTATTTGAATGCTTGGTCACTATACTTCAACCAATATGAGGATGTTCCAAAGGTTGTTTCAGTTTGGGTAAAACTACCTGTTAATGATGCTATACCCACCAACATTCAGGGGATCTCCCCGGTATGAAGCCCCAACTAGACCTCACACTGTTTGGTGCAGGAGTCCCATCCAATACGATGGCCCGGTTTCCATTATATTAAAGATATGCCTTAGCTCTTACTTGTCAACACGTGAGAGTGGTCTGCTTTATCTTCAAACAACGAGATTTGCGTGCCTGGTGAATGCTTGGTGCAACTTGTGTCAAAGTTCTTTCACTGCAGAGGGAGAGGGTGGAAGTGAGACTCAGGTTGAAAGGGAATAGTCCCAACTCTGCTAGAGACACACAACACAACAGGACATGCACAACTTACGACATAGTAGTCCACATGGATGTGGCAATCACAAACACAAGGTGAACATATAGCATGTACAACACCCAACAAAATAGTCCACACGAGTGTGACGAGCATTATAACAAGTTTACAAGAATGAATTTGTCAAGTGTCCGGTGGGATAGCCCACACGACCGAGATAACATTAGCAACTGATACAACACATTTCCAACATCATATGTACTAAAAAACTAAAATAGTTCAATTGTATTAATACAAGTTAAAGCAACATGCATTAGAAGCTTCCAAAGAACAGTCTTACAAACGAATACAATACATGTGTGAAAATGTGCTAGCTTGTTAACAAGATTCTGAATTAAGCAAAAGTTCCAAGAGAAATCGGTACACCATTACATCACTAACCTCGATAGTGGGGCATTGGAGCCACTACTCGCTCCTCAAAGAAAAGATTACAGACTCTCAAGGCTATGTGGGAGGAGCCAAGGCAAAAAGTATTTTGCACGTACAAATGAGAGGTATTTATAGCCAAAGGTAAAATTGGCCCTTGTGACTGTTCGAATTCCCTCAAGACTATTTGACTTTACATGACTCTTCAGATTACATGTGGGTCTCTTGGACTTTCACATTACATTACATTGTTTATAATAGTGTGGCCCACAATTATGATGTGGCCGAGATGACTCATGGCATTACTCGACACGACAGAGATGGTGTGTTCATGTTGCGGGTGGTGTGCATGTTGATTTGCAGTGTTGTTGAGTGATGGATTTCCTCTTGGTGTATCATAGCTTCACCTTCGCATGACAAGGTGTGCAGAGTCTTCGATGGTCTTGGTGTTTGCTTGATGTTGCATGTGCACGTCGCTCCTTCGCTTATACTTTGGCATGCTTCATGTGTTTGTCTGTTTACGAACAAATATCCTCACATGCATTCCTCGTTCATCCATTCATGAACAAATCTCCTAGCACTCATTCCTTGTTCGTCTGTTCGCGAACAAATATCCTCGCATGCTCTCCTTCTTCATCACGTTCGTCGTCGCGTCATGTCTCATCCATGTACCTATATCTGCAATCACTCATGACGAGATGACATCAAATCCAGAAATCTCCTAGTATACCATAATGCCTTTTCATTTTCTTTCAGATGCAGGTGACTGAGAGAGAGGACAAGGCTCTGAAACTGCTCAAGGCAGATATCAAGCCGGAATGCGAGCTCTAGGCACTGCCAGTGAAAATTGCGTAGAGGTCACTAGGAGATTGAGATGGACAATCCGGATCAACAGTGACTATCCGCAGGGATTTGGCTCGGCTAGAGGGCAGATCTACACAATTTTTTTAGGGAGGTAGTGCAGGCAGCAGAGGGGGACTAGCAACAAAAACTGCGCAATTTCTTTGGGGAGATGGCAGTGGGCTGCAAGAGTGTTGCTGGGAAAAGCTATGCAATTTTTATGGGGAGTTGGTAGCGGGAGTGTTGCTGGCAAAAACTGTGCAATGTTGGGAGGTTGACCTTTTGGACATCCCTGTGTAGTTTCCAAGTTGAGCGGGATGCTAGGCAGTTGGGTGACTACTCGTGAAAACTACACAATTTTCCGGGCGAGCAGCAATCCAGCTGTCTGGGTGACTGACTGGAAAAATTGTGCATTTTTTTGAGGGAGATAGTGACGGACACAAGGTGTTTGTCCAGCATGTCTGTGCAGTTTCTTCAGTCAGCGGAGCGGGCATGCTTTGTAGCTTTTGTGCAATTTTTTGGGGGAGTGAGGCTTGGGGTCACTGCCTAGTCAAACTCTCTGGTTGACCAGTTGGAGGCTCGGTTGATGTGCTTGCGAGCAACGCTGATTGAAATGGATTGCTAGGAAACTTCTGCGTTGTTCTAGGTGATAGTCGGTCGAGTCGATTCCAAGGTTGCGCAATGGAGACTTCCTGAGAGACAGCCTCAAGCTCTGTGTAATTCTAGGCAGTAATACATAATCATTGAGAGTTGAAACTGCGCAATGTAGCTCAGCGGATGTTCGGTTGTTGGAGGAGGATTCAATCGACAAAGCTTCAACAAAATGACCAAGTGTATGAATGAATGACTTAGTACATGCATGACCTCATGAACACACATTCAACATGACTTGACGACAAGACACCTCGAACGAACATGACAACATACACTCAGTTTGACTGAGCGACAAGTGCGACACTTGTGGTAGATCGTTGAACGACCGCAACGATGCTTGTGTGATAGTGCATACAACCTCATGTGTGAGTGTGACAGATGTTTATATAGTGAACACAACTTGTACACATGAAGGCGGACCTTGTGCATGGCCAGAACATGACTGCAAGCATGACATTGTGACCAACATGAAAAAAGATGTATGTTTAACGGTCAAGTGAGGAGGGTGCAAAGACTCAACACAAGCTCACAGGATGAGCCCGGGTGCTTGCAAACATCAAGGAAAAACCCAAGGAAGGCTCCAAAATTGGATGCGGGCCAAAATTTTGGAGAGTGTTGTAGCTGCTACAACACTACCTCACTTTCCCCTTACTTGCTAGAGCAATGAATGTTTGAAAGCCATTATAAATGGCGTTGGTTCATATGTTGACAGGGTTTAACCAAAAGGTCAATAGTTCTCATGTGCAAAGATATGCATTGAGGTGGTCTTGGAACATGTTCTTACCTCGAAGATAATCCTCACTAGGTGAGAATGGAGCTTTTCAATCATAAGATTACGAACAACTCCTTTTTAATTGTAAAAGCTGTCATGACTGCGAGAATTTTTCCCAGGATTGCAAGAAGGTCAACTTGTAAAATAATGAAGGATTTGCCCCCTCCCAAGAGAGTCAGTGGCATACCCATAGGTGAGGAGCCAATAGAGGAAAAGGAGGCTTAAAAAAATCAATATTCCTTCGCAAAACAATGCCTCCTTTTCTAGAAATCCCTCTGATGCTTTATCACAAAGTGAGCCTAAACCATTGGAGTTAGTAGCAGAAAAAGATGAACCTATTTTGGAGATTGAAAAAAGAGAAGAGAAAGTGGTAGAAACACAAGTCACACTAATTACTTTGGTCAATCCTACTCAAGCCTCTCCTCAACAACCTCTTGCGACTCCTCTCCCTACTGATGGAAAGGAGACAAGCCCAAAGCATTAAACAAATGTGTCACAAGGAGCAAAGGAAGAAAACAATAAGGTTCTTACATGAAATGCAAAGAAAAATTTGAAATGGTCCAGTGATTCTTACAGTATCGAAATGGAAATCCTCAATTCAAAAGGAAGTCCCACTAACATGGAAGTGAGGAAGTCTAAAACATAGCAAAATATCAAGTTGGGGAACCAGTCTCAAATCCCAGAGATTCTAAAGAATTCGAGTAACATAGAGAAATGAAACAATAGATCTAGAGGAGGTAAGTCACCCACCTCAAAATCCAAGTGAAAGTCATCTCGTGGAACATAAGAGGTTTGGTAAACCCTATTAATTCTTAGGTAGTCAAAGACTTAATTAGAATGGAAAAGTCATAGATTCTTTTTCTTCAAGAAACCAAGTTGCCCAAAGAAGATATTCTAGCTTAGGAAAACATTTTATGGAATAACAATGTAGGGGTTAGCCAAATATCCTCTGGTGCCTTTGGGGGTCTTTGAATCCTATGGTCAGCCCTCAATCTCAAGCTCATCCATTGCATCAAGGCAAAGTTTTGGATAACAATCAAGTTAGAGGACTCTCAGTCCAAAGAAGTTTTTTCCTTCATAGTTGTTTATGCCCCTATTAGTTATAGTGAAAAAGGAGAATTATGAGAATCTATAACAAGATTAAAAGAGGAACAATGGCATAAAGATTGCATTGTCAGAGGGGAATTTAACACCACACTCCTCTCTTCAGAAATTCGAGGAGGCTTCATTGTCTGAGATCCTTTCTGTGAAAAAATGGAATATTTCATAGGTGATTAGAACTTAATGGACATTGTCCCAAAAGAAGGAAAATTTATGTGGTCGAATAGGAGAAGTAGACTAGGGTATATAACGGTCAGGCTTGACTGTTTTCTCATACACAATAGTTGGATACTCAAGAGTATTGAAAGTTACTCCACTATATTGGCCAAAGGAGACTTAGACCATAGGCCAATTGGTTTAACATCGACCCTCTCGAATATATGGGCCTAATCTGTTTATGCTTTAATACTAGTTGGCTCCAGAGTGAGGGAGTTATTGAATTAATTAAGTAATCTTTGGCCCTCCATGTCAAGGGTTCTTTGGCCTTTGTATGGGAAATGAAACTAAACGAAATCAAACTAGCTCTTTTAACATGGGCCAAGCATAGCTACAAGCTCCCTCGGCCACGGAAAAGTAGAGCCAATAAAACAATTGGAAAGTCACCAAGCCTAAATGGAGTCTAGTTCAATCAAGCATGAGCACTTCGAAAAGGAGAAGCAAATAAGCAATTACATTCTCACTCTTAGTAGGCAGGAGGAAGAATATTGGTGCTTGAAATCAACCTACAGAAGTGAGAATGGGAAAAGGAAAAGGGAATCCTATGGGTTGGATTGCTTAAATAATAACAAGTGAGTAAGTGCACAAGAAGTTGTCTATCTGTCTATCTGTAAGTGTATCTCTATCTCTCCTCCTCCAACCAAGGAAGAAAGTTCTCCTTGTCCTATGAGGTTTTCGTTTTCACAATTTGGTCTTCATCGTTTTGTGGGGGATTTAATGCAGACTTCAATGGAGATCAGATGGATGTCCATACCCATTTCATAGCAATGAGATTACTATCCATATATCCATCATTTTACTTGATCAATGGGGGAAAAACGAGTCATCAATAT
This sequence comes from Pinus taeda, assembly GCA_000404065.3. Classification (NCBI taxonomy): domain Eukaryota; kingdom Viridiplantae; phylum Streptophyta; class Pinopsida; order Pinales; family Pinaceae; genus Pinus; species Pinus taeda. The sequence goes on from APFE030172227.1 coordinate 51,882, forward strand.
GAACCAGGGGAGCCAACAATGCTTGACCGACCAACATAGTGAGACAGGGAAAGGTTAGTAAGGCCGCTCGACTAACAGGAGAGGAAAGAGCCCTCGAACTCACTGGGATGAAATGACGGAAAACTACCGCAACATATATAATGATATGAGGGAATTGTGCCATTGCTATAATCACCTTCCATAGGTGATCGATGGTAATATAGGTGTGGCTCTCAGCCTCATGCCTCTCTTCTTATCTAGATGATCTGTAGGTTATAATCTTGTCAGGGCCATCCATGTTGCATCTTTATCCATCTCTATGTATGAGGGTGTATTCCCTTATTCTCAAGTAGGCCAAGGCTCGGGATATCAGAAGTTGGGTTAAGGAAATCATTCCGGAAAGTAAGCAAAAATTACCGCATTCCTGAAATTAAATAAGAAGACTTCTCTTTTTTCAAAAATTTATATTCTGAAAACAATGAGAATGATTCTTCAAAATTTGATTCATTCATTTCTTGCTTGCCCTCTATTGTATATGATTTTGACAACTTCTAGTTAATGAAGCCAAAGAATAAAATGATGCCATCGAGGCCATTTGGTCTCTTAACCCGAACAAAGCCCCCAACCCAGATGGTTTCCTTATCTCTTTTTTTGTTCTTGCTGGACTCTTATTAAAAAAGACCTCATGATAATGCTAAATTCTTTAAGAACTAAAGGGAAGTTGGGAGGGAGCACGAACTCCTCCTTCCTCACCCTTATCCCAAAAGAAAACAAGTTTTCCTCCTTTTCAATATTTAGACCCATATCTCTATGCAATTCATCTTACAAGATCCTGACCAAAATAATCGTAATAGAGTCTGAGTTCTCCTTCTAACAATCATCTTTGAAAACCAAGGGGGCTTCCTTAAGCATTGTCAAATGCTAAATAATGCCATTCTAGTCGAAGAGGTTATCCAGTTGAACAAAGTTAGTGATGAACTTCGTATGGTTATAAAACTGGATATGGAAAATGTGTTTGATTATCTCTGTCATTCCTTCCTCTTTTTTATTCTTGAAAAGCTCTTATTTGGGGAAGATTTCATTAAGTGGATCAAGGCTTGCATTGGCAAACCATGGATCACCTCTCTTGTTAATGGTCAACCATGTGATTTCTTCCCTACGACCATAGGCCTCCACCAAGGATGCCTCCTCTCCCCACTACTCTATATTCTTATGTCTAAATCCCTGAATGGAAATTTGGAAGTAGCCAGGTCTTAAGGAACGCTGAAAGGATTATGCATAGTGAACAATATCAAAGATGTAAACCACTCAGAATTTGTGAATGACACCATGTGAGTAGTCAGGTTACCCTACTATCAGGAAATTGATTTTTAATTAGTTGAATTCCAAAGAATGGACAACTTTTAAAGTGAATGCTGTCACAAACTAACCCCCATCTTTTCCCAAGATTTTTAACGACCAAAGAAGAGCATGGCAAGAGATAAAGGTTGTGCAGCATGGGAGAAAAAGGGATATTGGGGAGAGAAAGGTAAGTTTGTGGGGAAAATGAAAAAGGGGGATTCTAGTAGAAAGGTATTGGACAACAAGAAAGCAAAAAAAAAGACTTAGGCATTGAATTAGCAAGGTGTTGCTAAGGTCTAAGGAAGAATAATATCAAGTGTTGATTATGATTTCTGACAGAATGGAAGCTTGAGGCTCGAGTGGAATTGTTGTAGCAAAAGTTCATTTGGTTTGGAGGAACGTGCATGCTCCTACTATATTTTCAAGTATTAAGATAAGTGATTAAGTGGCTTTGTTTAAGGATTGTATTTCAATTTATGTGCTAACTAAAAAATTGGCATAATATTGTTGAATGTGTAGGAAAGAAGAATATATTATTAGGCATGTGGTGTTAAACTCATTATAGTTTCCTATCTAAATCTTTGTTATGAGTTGTTGTTATGTCTTAATATTTTGAACAAAGATTTTATTTCTAAGTAACTATGTAGAGATAAGAACAAAGATTTTATTTCTAAGAAACCATGCAGAGATAAGAACATATTATTTCTAAGTAACCATGCAGACAAAATAACAAAGATTTTATTTCTAGGTAACCATGTAGAGAAAGGAAAGGAGATTTACTACAAATAATCATAAATACCATAATGATAATCTTGACCAAGTGACCCATTTGAGGGGAAATACTTAGAGATTATATGAATATAAAGAAATAATTGAACATGAAAAAGACTGCATTATATGGCAAAAGGTCTACAATAGAGTAAGACTCATATCTTGGGATATAGGACTTAAGTACAAAGGGTAGTTGGAAGGAGTATATTTACTTCAATCACAAGATATTAATTTTTTTTTACTTCCATAACTCAAAATATACTAGACTAGTATTTGTTCTATATAACTACTAATAAGTTGCTTGAACAACACCTATTGGTAAATAAACACACAAACGTTTTAATGTATTGGATATGAAGAAAAACCATATAAAATACAAGTACATGTAAACATATATGCCCTAATGGAATAACATAAATGCGACATAAAAGTTGTAGCATATATTAGTGGAGTTGAGTGTTTGCTTACTCAATCTCACAACTAATATGTAAACAAAAGTAAATTGTGCCAAACTATGCCTATTACCGTAGTAGGCTAGTGAATATCACTAGATCATATACACCCTACAATTGCAAGAAAGAATAAGGGAGTTTTATAGATATTCTAGTACCTAGAACGAACCCAAAGTATGTATAATTATAGGACAATTTCACGCTAATATTGAGATAGGAGTAAAGACTAACATGAAACATAATAATGGGAGATGCCTTTGTTAGCAAGCTAAACTAAATTTATTCAAAAACCCTGAAATTAATTAAGAGATTTATTATTGTATATTACCTCATGAGAATTTGGTTGAACATTGAGACTGCCAGTTCCTACAAGAAGAAAATTTCCATCAATATTATAGCAAGGAGGATGTTTCAAGTAGTTAACCTTGTTCAAATATAAGAACCAAGTATAAATGTTAAAAAGACAAAGAGAATAGTGGTGTTACCTATGACTCAAGATAAATTGAGGGAAATTCGCCTTAGAAACCTGTAGGAACAAAGCCAGAACCCTGTAGCAACTGAGGAAGGGTTTGGTGGCCCAATTAAAATAACAATATCATCATAGTAGAATGATAATGTTTCACCTTAATAATGCTAAGTAATTTTTAAATAAAATTATAGAGGGATCAACCATAAAACTGACAATTACCTGTAGGGTAATGTAAACCCTTGTTGTCGAGACTGATATCTTTAAATACAGTCGGGAGTGCCATGGTAGCTCCATCCAAGTCTGCACAAGTAGAGAGGCGAAATTGAAAGTAAATTAAGAGTCAAATAAATAAAATCTCAAATTAAATTGAGTAAAACATAAATAAAGTAAGGGGGTAGTTATGAATTGCAGTAAAATACTCGGGAAAAAAACCTCATAGATGTGTTAAACCTCAAAGCAAGAATCAAACTATTTTTCTCTGGAAAAAATCGGTAATAAAAGAGTCGAGGAGCCCATTATCATATACTAGAAAAAACCTTGAATCATTAAGTACAAGGTCGAAGGCCGTTTTGATTTCCTCATACTTGCATAAAGAAAAATAATCAATGCTAGTAACAAACTCTTTCAGGCCCCAATGGAATATTCGAAGAAAAGAACCTATAATAAAAAAATCCATGAAATTTCAAGGTTGGTCATTACCTATTAATGCCCCCATAGTCGTATTAGACCCCTAAGTGATTAAGCTACTTCAAAACACCATATACTCCAATGAAACCAAACTACCTAAAGGAAGATAGTTACTTTTCCTATGGAGAAAACAATATAGAATGTCAAATTGTATGACAACCCAAGAGGACGAAACCCTCATCGAACTTGAAGAGCACTTAGTTGCTAAACCCAAAAATGAGAATGAGGGAGGAGACAGAGGGGGTAGGGGGTAGAACCTAATCATTTGCTGAGGGATTTCATGTCGTCAGATCTTTGTGTTTGATCTCTATCATCGCTTACGACACATCGCATGGGATAGACAAGGTGGCACGATGTAAACAAGCCACATAACCATAAATCACATGGTGCACTACAGTATCACTAGGGTACATTGATTTCCAGCATATGGTTAAGGTGTTGGTGCATCAACAAGGTGTATACATTATTAAAAACAAGGTTGTGGGTATCAAATGTGTTTAAACCACTTTTTATCCAAGCAACCAATGACCGACATGATTATAACCCTATAAGAATTCCCAATAGCCTAATACATGGGTCAAATAATATCCTAGTATGGATTGATGATAGTAAGCCTCCTTATCCTTATTAAGTTTTACCCCTTTTTGCATAATAGATGTATATTGTCAATTAACAAAGGAAAAAGGTGAAGCTAGGACCAATTTTAATCATATTACGTGAAAATACAAGATCATAAGGTAGCAATTGTGAAGTCAAAACAAACCAACATATTATACATCTATTTACATATGTAGAAGATAAGTGTGTGAATGCATCCAAACATCATAATGAGACAAATAAAAATGTAAAATAACATTAAAAAAAAATATGGCGTAAATTTGAGGTATATATTACATGTGGTATCAGAGTTGTAGGTTACAACAGTGCAACCTATGAGCCAAATCAAAACTTTTTTTAGCAAAATAAATGTTTTGTTTTACAAAATAAGGAGTAGAAGGGTAGGGATGGTAGATCCATTTGCAAGGTCTCATAATTGAGAAGAACAAATTCGGGTACAATTAGTAAGAGAAACGTCACTTCAATGGGAGTTTCAAAAAAGTAGACCTCCAACCTTTTATGGTGATTCAAAGGAAGCAACGAAGGCATAGCTACTCAACATGAACATATATTTTCAAGTGTATGGGCATCCTAGAAATTTGAAAGCTAGACTAGCCGCTTATTAGTTGCAAGGTAAAGCATGTTTATGGTGGGAGGAGATCAAGATTGTACATAATATAGAGGACAAGACTGTGAAATGGGGAAAGTTTCAAAAGTTCTTCAAAGAAAAGTGTTCGACAAAGATATACTAAGGTGATAAAAAGGAATTTCATGAGTTAAATCTTGGTCAGATGACCATGGATAAATTGGTTGCAAAATTTACCCATCTCTTGCGATGTGTACCTTACATTCGCGAAGAAAAATCTAAACTGCAATGATTTATTAGTTGTCCTCCCCTTTCATTTAAGGAAAAAAATGAGTACGACAACCTTAAATCATGGATGAAGCAATCTGAAAAGCCAGAATCTATTATCAACAATCTGAGCAAAGGAGTGAAAATTCAAAATCTTGTCTAAATAAGAAAAAGGAGAGTATTATGCAAGGAAGAAAAGGGTGTAAATTTCTCTCTTTTAAAAATTATGGCAAAAGTCACTAGTATAGAAATTCTAATAAGATAAATAATCAACAACAAAATGGATTTGAACAACAAAGGAGTTAATGGAAAAGAAAGGGAGATGCTGAAATATTGGGGTAGTGGAGAGTCTCATCTACTTCAAAATTTCCCATACAATGTAAAATCAAATGAAGCCCTACAAAATGTTCAATAAGCCTCCTCTATGAATGACATGGCTAGAAGGGTTCCTAGAATTATTGCGGTCTTAAAAGAGCATCAAGACAAGCATCAGTCCACCATGATTGAGATAGAAGGTAATCTCCTAAACCAGCCTGTGCCCATTTTAATAGATCTAGAGGCTATTTTAAGTTATATGAGTCCATAAATATTGGACAAATATAAACTGAATATAAAAAAAACATAAAAAAATATTTGTTGTTCCAACTAGCCACTAGAACCAAAAGGAAAGTTACCAGTTGGGTTAAAGATTGTTCTGTTGATTTGAATGGATATAAAACAACAATGAACCTGAATGATTTACCCCGAGGACCTCATGATGTATTTGTAGTAATGAATTGGTTAGAAAGGCACAAATCAATTGTTCATTGCTTAGGCAAGACTGCAACTTCAAACAAAAATGAGAAAAAGGTACAAATTATTAAGAGTATATCCATACCAATTTGTACCAGGCAAATATCATCGTTACAACTAAAAAGAAGTGCTATAAAAGGTTGTAATTTTTTTTTTACAAGTAGAAGAATTTTTGCAGGAAACTAAGGAAAGGACTCTAGATGATCTTGAGGTAGTTCAGAGAGTTTAAGGATGTGTTTCTTGATGAAATCCCTGGGTTACCCCCTAAATGTTAGGTCCCTATAATACTAGTGTATTCCCTCATTGTTATTATTAGTATAGTCCCCTTATTGTTATTTTTGTGCCCATATATTCCTCATATTGTTATTATTGTGCCCCATAGAAGCCCATGTTATTGTTGTGCCCCTACATTATTATTGTTATGTTGGCTCTGATTATATTGTGACCCCTTAGACTCCTATATATAGAAAGGAGGTTTTGTCATTTGAATCATCCAAGAATTGTTCATTTGTGTAATGTAAAGGAGGTTTCCCCCTCAAAGAGGCTAATTTTGAAGTCGTTGATATATATCTTCTTCTATTTTGTGAGTTGGTTGCATAACATTTGGTATCAGAGCTTGGAACTCTAGGGTTTCGCTTCTTCAAACTGGTCATCTTGGAATTTTCTCTACAATGTTTTTTACACAAGGCTTCAGAAGTTGAAATTTTTAGCATGTGGAGCCAAAATTTTGGTGAACTTCATGTAAAAAAATTTAGATCTTGGTTCGCTATATTTTAGGAGATATGATCCGGGGAAGTTAGGGTTTTTGCAGGATCCAAAATTCCTCCTCAAACAGGTGACCGAGGGAAAATCATCATAACTTTCATTTCAAGAATTGGATTTGAATTCTGTAAAAAGTGGTTGAAATTGAATGGAATTTAGTTTATCGTGTATCAATTTTAGGACCTAAGGTCGAAACAGTGACACACAACACTCCATAAAAGTTCGCTCTATTGAACTAGTCTATAATCAGGTCATCATGAGAGATCGGGCATAACTCTCTATTGAAGACACCAGTATTGGTCTGACTTGTGGGGTTGGAAAGAATAGTTGGAGGGATACCACTGGATGAAATTTCAAACCTTGGAGATCCAAAATTACAAGGATACAACAGATTCAATATCGAGCTCCTACAAAGTGAAAAAAAAAGTTGTGTAGTTTTTAAAATTTGCATAATTTTTGTTTGAAAAATTAGTTTGAAGTGATTCAAAGGGCATATTGAAGCATAATTATCATTAATTGATGCCCTAAAGAAACAAAATGGAAACACCTAGTAAGCAACCCAAATCTCTACTATGACACAATAAGAAGAGGAAGAAATGTAACATGATATATCAAAATTATGAGACCAAGTGCAACAAATTTCGCTCTCATAAAAAGTAACAGAAGCTAAGATGGATGGTTTGAAGAATGAAATGGAAGATGAGATCAATGGTATAGAGAAAAACTAAAAGGAAACATGGAAGATTTTAAGAAATACATGGAAGGTTTAAAGGAAGGTTTGACAAAGTTGCTACATTAAATTCTTCCTAATGGTGAAAAGGTAGTAGAGGAAACTCATGACGAGAACAAAATAAATGTTAATCATGATTTCATAGACTCTAACATTGGATTGAAGACCCATCATATTCCAAAGATCAATATGAGGAATTTTCATGGACAGGGTCCTGTAACATGGATACTACAAATTGAGCAATATTTTGACCTCTATAATGTGCAAAACACACAAAAGGTATGCATTTCAACTTTATATTTAGAAACCAATCAATTTGCATGGTATCGATGGCTTTTCTCTCGTAAAAAAATTGTCACTTGGTCAAATTTTATGGGGGAAATGATAGCAAATTATGAGGATACAAAGAGCAACACCTTCTTTAGCTAATTGATAAATTTCAAACAAAAGGGTTCAATGTTGGAGCACATTGAGGACTTCCAAAAATTGAATATAAGGGTAAATGATATTCTAGAGGAGCATAGGATTGATGTCTTCATAGGGACTTTAAGGGATAACATCCAACATGAGGTTCGACTTTGGGAACCTAATTCATTGGAGAAGGCATTTAGGTTGGCAAGAAAAATTGAAAGCAAAATTATCGCAACAAAGAAGCCTACCACTCACAACTATAAAGATGGAAGTGTTGTTGCTCCAAGCCTTCCACAACCTAGAAGGTTGAAACCACAACAATCAGAAGAAAAATGGGCAAAAGGGCTTTGTTACATTTGTGATAACAAATACACTAAAACGTCATAAGTGTTCTGAGAAGAAATTATTTTACATAGATTATGAAGAGGAGGAAGGAAAGGAGCAAGAAACGTTAAAAGAAGAGGATATACACCACAAACCAACCCTAGAGAAAGAAGAAATGAATCTGACCATATCTTGTAATGCATTGGCAGGAGTTACTACGCCTCAAACTCTCAAGATAGAAGGACATGTCAAGAAGAAAAATGTAATAGTGTTGATTGATTTGGGTAGTACCCATAATTTTATTCATTGTAAGATAGCAAAGGAATTGAATTGCTTCCTTGTTATACAACATTTTGTCATTGTCCATGTACTCCTTGTTCCTTGATCCTGGAGGACCTCTACAATGAACCTGACATGATTACCCCTCATGAAGAAACCCCCATTATGCCCCTCTTCATGAGCATAACAACTCCCTTTTGCACCATTTCCCCAAAATCTCATGTTTTTCCTATTTTACAAGACCAGCGCTAATGGCCCTTGTCCTCCTCGCATCGATATGCAAGGATTAACACTATCCTTAGCACCGACCGGAGCGACTGAGCTTTGTTATAGTCGTGCCAGACCTCTTATGGAAAGTTTTTTAAATAAAGAGCCGAAGTGTCTAGCTCTAGAAGCTTTGTAACGAAAGTTTGCTAAATGGTTTGGCCAAATGGGGTCGAGGATGTCAGTTTGGGCTCGTTTCCCCTATAATGATGGAACTACCTCAGGAGATAAGACCTTCTACCATGAGAAGAGGATCCATCTCCCATCCATTCATCCTATATAAACCTCCTTTTTCCCAAGCACAAGCTAGTGTTAAGGTTGGTGTGCTAGTGCTAATTAAGTTTGGAGTAAACAACAAGCTTTTCATAGTTGTAGCTTAATGCGCTGACAGTCACGCCGATCAGCGCGATATGCTAAGGAACAGTCGCATGGACCAACCTCTGGCACTTATTGTCAGTTAGATAGTCACGCTGATGCATGCAAGTGAAGATTAGGGTTTGTCCCCAATCTTGGCCAATGTATTTTGCTCTCATGATTTCGACCCTGTAAGCCTTTTAGACCGTTTTCTCCCCGACTAGAAAGCTGCTTTTCATTTGGTTTTGTTTGCTTGTTGGCTTATCATCTTTTTGCTTGATTTCCTGAGTCATTGGATGGTTAGTGACACTAGGGCATCTAGATCGTTATCCATTCAATTGATTGCGAACTCAGTAAGTTGAGTTGTAGGTGTACTTACCCCTTGCACTTCATTTGCAGTCCTTTGATTTTGGCCTCCATTACACAAGTTTGAAAAGTTTTCATTTGCTTGTCTAAACGTTTCTTTTCTAGCATGGATTACATTGCTTGTCTTATTTTTGGTAAAGTCGGTGCTTCATTAGTCTAAACGAGTCTCCCTTTTCATGTTTTCATTTGCTTGAAGAGTTGATTATCTCGAAAGTTTTTTCATTGAAGTGTTGTATGCAAAAAATTCATTTCATTGTTTCATGAAAAGTATGAAATTCTAGTTTGTTGCATCATTATGCTATGATTGTTAGCATCATTAGAAACTAGGATTGCATTGGCATTTGAAAAGGAAAATAACTATTTTTTATTTTGAAAGGATAGTTGGAAATGTGCTTGTAAGGAAATTAGGAATTGGAATGTATTTTTCATTAGTTTATTTTTCGAAAAGTGAAGTAGTGAAAGATCATTTTGCTTTCAGTTGCTTGGTTGTTTGCATTTGATTGTGTAGTTTCTACCCTCTCTAGTGTAGGAAATTCATCGAATTGAAAGGGTCTTGTCTCATTTAGTTGAGTTTAAGGTTTTTCGAGTCACATCGCTAAGGCTTGAAAACTAAAACATAACTCAAGTTAAACTTTAAAATGAACTCAATTAACCTAAGGCGCATTTGACATTTAACGATCATATCTAGAAGGTATAGGCTTGAGACGTGTTCCAACGTCTTTAAACCTAGCAAATGTCGTTAGTTTTGGCATTAGACAATGCTAGTACGGATTTGTGCTCCCTGCACTGTCGAGTATATAACGACAGACCTCTCTATGTTGCAATCCTTTATCCTTAGGAAGCCTAGTCGGCCGCCTTGCAGACGTGATACACCGAACACAACATTCGAGGAGATTGTCTGCTCGTACTTCTCAGTTCGTCGAGAGGTATTATGTAGTTCACGGTTGCCTGGTAATCCTATTTACCTAGATCATTTGATCTTTTTAAAGCCTTGAAGTTTATTTTTCTATCAACTAAGACAAGGTCATAGTGGCTAAACCATCTGGTTCACCTAGTTCCTCTTCCTCTCCTGCATCTAAAAGATTGCCTGAGGAACTATTTCCTGAGTTACCAAAGTCACTCGAGGACCAAGGTGTTGAACTCAAAATTTTTTTGAGCATTCAACCTTTATCATCTCGTCCTCCACCTACTTTAGATAATGGGTCATCTACTGATCTCGGCCCAGAATCTCTAGACAACCCCGTTCAAACTCCTAAGAGTTCGCTGACCACTGATGGTCAGCTTGGACTGGTTATCTATCCTCTGAATCCTCTGTTTGACCCTATTGTGATATCACCACAATGTCCTTACAATCTGTACGATCAACCGAGTGTTCCTTTGGAATTATCCCCTCGTACTTCTTCAGACGTTCGTCGTCATTTGTTCCCGGATATAGAACTCGAAGGCAATGCTCCAGTCACCTCTCTGGAAGAGTCAGAAGTTTCTACTCCACACACTGTTGAAGAGGAAGAACTTCCTTTTCCTCCTGAAGGTTTCCCCTATACAGGGGGTATTCCCACTAATGTGCCGCCTAACTATGTGTCTTTGGCATAGTTGGTTTCAATTACACCTATTGCCTCATCACTTTACCATAACCCTGTTGGGTGTTAGGCGTCATGCCTACTTCACGTCTGTTCATTGCGAACACAACCTCCCAACAGGTTGTTACCTCAGTCCCCATGCAACCCACCGTTCTGAACTCCCTTGTATCATCACTCCCAGTCACTTGTCCGGCTCAACTGGCGGTCTCAAGGAATGTCTCTGTTAGTTCCTCCATCCCTTTGGTCAGTGACCACGTTGTGCCACCGTATGGGGGAAAAGCTCGAATGTTTCTATGGTGTCATGCGCCACTAATGTGAGTGGCTCACAAGCTCACATGCTTGGTATGAACCAACCTTATTTTGGCATTATTCATAACCCTGGTGATCCTACTGGATCAAGCAATGTCCAATACCAACAGGTTCAAAATCTCGTTGGTCCTTCTAGGTCGAGCAATGTCCAGTATTAGCAGTGTTACACAATAATTTATCACCGCTTTCACTCCCAGTCTTCTCACTGTGTCATGTGTCCAAGTTAAACATGCTTATGACAGACAAATGCTCTCCTATGCTGCCAATTGACCCACTTTTCCTAAGTTATCTGCCTCATCGGGGTTATAGGCTTAATAAACGCGCTGAAAGGTGCTCATGAATAGTCCATTCCCACTGCCAGCGCGGAAGTACATCTGATTTCCGCGATGGCCCGATTTTAAGCACCAGCGCGGGGCTATGTGTTTCCTTCGGCAATGATTTGACTATCTGCACTGATCACTTGCGATGTCAGCGCTGAAGCTCAATTATGTGCCCGCAATGATCTAGATTGGGCAAATTTGTTCCAACAGTCGGCCTTCCATATGACTCCAGGCCTGGTTGTTGGCCTAGTTTATTCGCCCTTCCCTCTCTGGTGTGGCATTTTCGTGAATTATGCTACCTTCCTTGATGATAAGCTCTCTCTTCCACCTTTCATGGAGACTCCTTCTCCTATTTAAACTCTCACCATTGATATGCATTGCCAGTTCCTAATAGTTGGCTAGTTGAGCAGTGTTGTTAGTGTTTTGTGAGTTTGCTAGATAGTTGGCTAGTTGAGCAGTGATGTTAGTGTTTTGTGAGTTTGCTAGATAGTTGGTGTGAGTGTGGCAAGTGTGGGATTGTTGATAGCTTGTGGAAGGTTGTGAAGTGCCCTTAATCTTTTGTAAAGCTTATGAGTGAGAGAGATCTTGTATGTTGGGATATCCATCTCCAAAGAGTGAATGCTTGAAGAACATGCTGACTGGACCCTTCTGAGAAGGCTTGTGACGTCAAGACTTTGGTTGTAAGCTTACTCTTATTTCATTATTAATGCAATCAATGATGTTTTCCTATGTCTTGTATGTAAAGTACTTGATAGCTCATGACTTCTTGACTTTGTGAGTAAATAGTTCGTTGTTGTATCCGATTACGTGCTTTGTTGTATTTCCTTTGTTTTGTTTCAGGTTGATCACTCATTGAGGAGAAGGAAGCGGAAGCTGGAGCAGCACAACGGAACTCCATTGACCACTGATTGAGGTAGGCCTCCAACTTTAACTGTTTAAGGAAAGCTATTATTTATTTGTCCTTGTTTGTGACTAGACCCACTCTAGGGCTAGAGGGGTTGCCTCTGTCCGCAGAGGGAGCACTTTCCTGCATCACAAATTGGCGACTCCACTGGGGAGTTTTGGCTTTTGTTTTTCTTGTTTGCTCTTGCCTTGATTTTTTTTTATTTGGTCTCTTTTGAAGTTTTGGGGATTAGTTATCAGTCCTCTGAGTTTCCTGGGTTGATTTGGGAAATATCCCTATCTGATTGAAGGATTGACTGTCTTTGATTATGAATGATCCAATCCTTCATTCGCCATACTGGCCTCCGGTGCCGTCCAAGATACCAAGTGATTGTCTAAAGTTCGATGGGAAAGCAAAAGAAGATCCTCAAGCCCACGTGATGACATCTCACCTCTGGTGCTCTTCGAACTCTTACGTTGACAATTCCATTCATCTCTATCTTTTCCAACAGACCCTCACAGGTGCTGCAGCCAAGTGGTACATCGAGCTTTCTCAAAGTACTTACCATAACTTTAACTCTTTAGCCATGGATTTCCTCATGCATTTTCAGTTGCCGGTTCACTATGAAACTAACACCTATTTTATCACATCGATTAAGCAATATATTGCGACACACATCTCTGATCACATCCATGAATTGGGACGTAGACCTCGTCTGATCAAATTTGATATTGCTGATCAGTTGCTCATTGAATGGTTCAATAAATAATTCGTGGCCCCAATTGCTCGCGATATAGCTATGGGTGGATGCATTACTGAAGAACAAGCCATTGCTCGTGCCCAGTACTTAGATATAGTTTATTCTTAGTCTGGCATTTTGTATGAGTTATTACCCGATGCTCTATGACCATCATCTGACCCCACGACATCAAAAGTCACAAGATACACCTCCTGTCAATGGAGTTATTGGTTCAGTATCCCAGACCCCTTCTAAATCTTATTCCAAATAGAAGTCGGTCTCGAATGCTACTCCCAATAGTTCTTTCCAGAATCCTCCTGGTCCTAGTAAAACCTTAGAGGTCCACGCTGTCTAATCTACCGTAGCAGACAGATCCTCGAAAGGTAAGAAGAAAGGCAATGACAAGGGTGAAGCCGATGCCCCAAAACAGGGTCCTCCCAAATCGTCTGCTAGTGAATGTTCACAACAGAAACCTAAGTATCCCTGCCTCATTTGTGAGGAGGATCACTATACTAACGATTGTCCCCGACGATCTGAAGTTAGTCATATACTCAAAGGGACCCCTGTTCTCCTCAAAGAGCCATTTCTGTCTCAGTAGAACCAAATGGTAGACCAACCTCAATCATCTGCTTCCTCGAGATCTCAAGTGTTCATGATGAGTACACCTATTAATGTGGTTACTAGATCAAAAGATTACCAAACTCCTGCCTCAATAGCTGGGAAAGAGAAAGAAGCCACCCCTTCTTCTTCTGCCCCAAGTTCTAACCCTCTTCATATCGAGTGCCCTAACCTTGATTTTGCTATACGGCCACCCTCTCGAGGTGTACTACAGAAATCCTCGTACAATCCTAACACTCGAGCCGCTCAACACTATAATATTGTTGAGGATTTGGCTCAGGCGCTGTGAGCTATGTCGGCTCTCGAGGTGCTCCAAAGCTGCTCGTCACAGAGGAAATATTTGTTGTCAGCTATCGGGGGTATCGATCCCACCGCTTCCAATTTGATATGTCTTGATCTAGAGAACCATGTTCCACACCTCCCTCATCAAATTTCCTTTCTCATTCAAGTAATCATCAATGAGAAGACCATCCACAGGACTGTCATCAATGAAGGTGCTTCCACCTGCATCATGTCAATTTCATGTTGGAAGGCCATTGGTTCTCCTGCTTTGAACCAATCTCTGAACACTTTGGAAGCTTTCGATGGGCGCGATTCGCGACCCTTCGGTGTCTTACCTAACCTTGCCATTACTCTGGAAGGAAAGATAGTGCAAGTCGAGGTAGAGATTGTTGACGCCAATCTCAATTACAATCTTCTACTTAGTTAGAGCTGGACCCATGCTATGCATGCTATAACCTCCTCCCTATTCCACGTGATTCATTTTCCCCATCAAGGGAAGATTTTCACTATCGACCAGCTATCTTTATTTGCCTCTTCATCCTAGAATGACAATTTTCCATACATCAAGCACACTGGTGCTCCCTGTGAGAGTGTGGGGGCATGTCTTTTCAAAGATTCTACCTTAATGGGAACTTTTCTGCTCCCACCTCCTCATGTTGCCTCTGTCAACATGGTCTTTGTCAAACCTGATCCTTGGGTCATACCTTCACCAGATCTTATTAATACCTGGGGCGAGGTTATGCCGCTTAGTCCTGCCAAAATTAATTACGTGGAAATTGTTTCGGCTTTGAGTTCCGCATCCTCTGATCCTTCTGTTTTGAAGACCTCTCTCGATACATATTCTCAAGCCCGTGCCTTGGTGCTTTGGAATCACCTGATCCCTTATCTGAGACCTTCCTTGCTGATTAAGGTATCATGGAAGTCACATCTCTTGAGGAACCACCTTGGACTGATACTCATCATCGTTCCTCATTCCTAGCTCGCCTAGCAGTCATGTCTATATGTCTTGATAAGTTTTCTTCTCAGATGCTTATTGACGTGTCAATTTATCTTGACATGGTTAAGATATTTCAACTAAGGGCACCTTTATGCCTTCATGGATTTAGGATTTTTCACCCTCCCTGCGTTTTTACCGATTTCCCATCCTTGTAATGGGGTTGCCATCTGACTCGTAACCCTCCCTCACCCAGGGGGCATGGGGGCAATGCCTTATATGAGTTTTACTATATTATTTGGCTGAGTCGATGCTTACTCGTCATGGCAACGATAAAACTCCGATGTTCACCTGTGTTGATTGATTCCTCGAGTCCCAGCATGGACTCCCTCAATAAGTACTATGCTTAGGTCATCTTGCATGGTCACTTGCGTACATTACTGTGTCATTCATTTTTGTGCAGTGTGGTTTGGTGTGTTGGTTTTCAAACAACTTTCCTGTTTACTATGTTTTTCTTTCTTTCCAGATGTCTACAACTCCTCACATCAGTTTCATTGCTGGTGTTTGCCGTAGTACTTAGAACCTATCATCCGCGGCATGGGCTATTTATGACCCTAATGGTGAGTTGCTTGACCTTCAAGGTATTTGTTTAGGTCGTACAACTAACAACATTGCTGAATATAGTGTGGTCATCAAACTGTTGTTGGAAGCCATTGCTCTTGACATTCAAGAGTTGGTTGTCAACCTAGATTCACAACTTGTCGTCCTTCAACTCAACAAGTAATGTTCCGTCAGAAACCCTCAAATATTGAGAATGTATCTCCGTATTTGTCTACTGGAAAGACATTTTGATTATATTACATATCATCATATTCCTATATGCATGAATACATTGACAGATGAATTAGCAAATTATATGTTGGATAGACATTTACAAAACATGTGAAAAGATAAAACAAACCATTTGTACCATAGTAAGCAATAAAATACAACATATATATATGGTGATAATGTTTGATACATCAAAACCCCAAAAAATAATATGTGTGTCCAAAATAACATCGACGGCTCGTAGGCCTCATATATCTGTGGCACGCAAGCCTAAAAAAAATGTAAGTGTTGGACCAAGGAACTAATCAACATGGTGATTGTGGTAGCATGATACAGCTCGTGTGACATGAGTCAACAATCGATAGATCTGATCTGACACTCCCACCATGTGTCTCTGGTACTGACGAGGAATGTCTCCCACCCAAGCATTCTCTAGGATACCACGAGTCAACCCCTCAATGTTCCTCGTGATCTCCTCCTCGTTGTCACTCCCCTCCTGATAAGGAGCAACAACATCAACCGAGCAAGCAGCACACCTGGCTATTGGGGACATCCCAGCAGGGCGCTCTGGTCCAACGTCTGCATTAACAAAGCGAAATTTTATAAACACATATATGACAAAAACAATTAAAAAATCTCAAAATTAAAAAAAATGATTTTTTACCCTCATCATCGAAATCCTCTCCATCTGATAGTGGCATGTTCAGATCTCCATGGAAGTCGGCGCCACTATATGGCCAGTCCTCCACGATGATCTTCTATTGCTGTAGCCATGAAAAATGCAAGTTTGTACGACATGTGCTGACCCCTAGTGATCTTGGGCATCAAATGACTCCAGAGAGCCATCCGCAGGTCGGGTGGTATGGGAGGATCTATCTCAGTCCACTGGTACTGGAACAGTGGCACCTGTTCCAAGAAAAAGGTCACTAGTATAGATCTGAAGCAAAATTGCTTTAGATTCCCCGCCTTAGCTTTGGTCAGCTGGAACTTTATGTTGATCTTCATGGCCACTACCCAGTTGAAGATCGTAGGTGTTGTGCAGTCGATAGTGTACAGGAACTTTGATTGTTGGTATCATGCACTGCATGGGACCCCGCCACTCTGTTGATAGTCAATAATAGCACTCCCATTGTGAAATCCTGAATAGTGGAAATCTCAATCTTCCCACTCTTGGATTTGAGGGCCTCAAGGAAATGTTCAGCAAGCAACGAGGATATGCTTGCCCCAACCAGTCGTGGCCCGTACAAGTTTACTGTTTCCCCTCTTTAGGACAATCCTGTGATGAAATATACATCTGAAGTTTCTAACTCCAGCTCATGGTCACCAATAATGAATATTTCTAGATTTATGACCCAAAGGCTAATTAGGTACTGAAGCAACTCAGGTTGGGCCCGCATCCCTAGTGTGAGAAAGAATTTGAGGGACCCATAAGCCCTCAAAGCTTCTAGCAATTTGGATCATTCAGTGCCTGGGTGTCCACATCTTCATGTTCCTGTTCTTTCTAGTCTACTATTTTTAGCGATTCTTTCCTACAAAAGCCATAGATTTGAGTCAAAAATCATGCTTGGCCCATAAATTTCAAGTTTTAATGGTGATTTTGTGAGGAAATAGGGTTTTTCCCTATTCACAGTGCCAGTGAGCCTATTTTAAAAACAGCTGTGCCGATGGCGCGATAGGCCGTGTTAATTACCCTTGGCCGGTGCAATTCCGTGCTCGGAAATTGTGACCTTCAAGTCCAAAAAACTTTTGATAAAACCTCCCTCAAAAAATCTAAAAATGGTTAAAAACAGGAATAAAGGACATGAAAGTGAAGATCAAGGCCTTGGCTCTTACCTGTAACTAGCGGCTCAGCGAATGACCTCTCAGGTCTCCCACAATCTACTCCGAAACAATTAGGGAAAAAGTGAATAAAAAGTACTCACAACAAGGTAAAATGGAAAATGGTAAAAATATATTTAATTTTCCCCTTTTTATTCAGTTTTTCATGAAAACATTAGGTTTTGTAAATAGTTTAACCTATTTTGCCTCAAGAATTAGATAATGCACTTTACCTTTTTGCGCAGCGACAGGTGATAGATGTTCGATGATGATGACAAGTCATGTTTTAACTCTTTTCTTGACTCGTTAAACTCATATGAAAAGATTGTTGAGTATTTTTCCCTTTTGACTCATAAAAGAGAATAAAATGGGGGGTATGCTTTCAAGCTCTTTTCTGACCCTTTAAAAGCGAAAAGATAGTCGAGCCCTTGTTGTTTCGAACTCGTTAACAGATGTGAAATGTCATGCACCCAATATAAGTTTACCCCTTCTTTGGGCTGGGAGGCACTATTTACGAAAAAGGTACCCCTTGACTGAAATGGTCAAGTGGTTCTCTCAAGTATCCTTTTCTACCTTTTCAAGCTCAAGAGACACAAACATACGAAAAGGGACCATGTGGAGATTTTTTTTTTATGTGTCTTTTTCAAACTCTCTAAACATGAAAAAGATACTGAGTTACACCTTTGTCGGACTCATTAAAATATTAAACGACATCGGATTCGTCACCATGACGAACATGAGCTTCTCCTTCCTAGGGCTCGTTAAACTTACTAGGTTAGATTCATCCAAAGGATGAACTTATAATGCAAGAATATGTTATCCCCTTCAAGCTTGCAATTAAAAAATTATTTGGGGTACCTGCCAGAAATGGTGGGGGAAAATTTGGAAATCTAATTAGTTGTGTCGGTAGCTCACTATTGAACATGATACTTTCTGCTTCATGTCAGGTTTGGATATCCTCCTTTGTATCGTTGACCTTCCTGGGTTGGGCCGTTCATTTTTTCCTTCCATTTGGTCTCTGCCACGTCATCATGACCACCGATCCTATGGATCCAAAAGCTACCAAAATTCCAATTGTGTCACCGATATGTTCAAGAGTTATCCTTCTGCAGTTACATTTACCTCTGATTCTCTGTATCATCCAAAATCATTTTGCATCCTTTCTTCTCATGTCGATGATGTGGGAAACATTATGGCCCTCCTTCGACATGGTCGCTTCTTGTCGACTTCAACTCATTATCCGGGAAGTTGACCGAGAGACTCCCTTCCGGTACCTTAGAGCTTGCATGCCCTAATGGCAAGTTCTTCGCACTCAATGACAAGTTCACATCATTGGCTTTCGATTGAGTGATTTCATGGGTGTTCAAATTTAGCTCCTCTATTCACATTCCATTATAGTACCTTGAGGACCATTGTCATTATTGGTGGTTACCTAGCGCTTGCTAACAATTTACATCATTGACTGGTAATCAAGCGACTTTCTAGCATGTTCGATGTCAACAAATCTATTCACATGTTAGAATTTGTACTTTTATCGGGTCGTGTTGGAGCGCAAGACCTTGGATTTAGATCACAAAAGTCCAGGTTGCGAAGTGATGTGACATGGTTATGTTGATATGCATGTCTCTTTCATATGGATGGTTGCGACCATACCATGAGTTATCATATGTGATCCTTCTTATTATCGGATGGCTACGACCATATTTTGGTTTCGTTATGATCCTCTTTGACGGATGGTTATGCCCATACCTGGATCCATTTACATGATCATTCTCTGGATGGCTGCGTCCATGCGATGATTCGTGTATTATTTGACAGAGTGCTCAGTTATGTATATGTATATGTACTTGCTTATAGGTTTTTCGATGGTAGACTTTGTATCCCCGCACTGCTTCATAAAGCATTTCATCCCTTGTAGGTTTTAACCCGTACATAAATTACCTGCATACGAATTCTAAGAACATAAAATAAACAATGCAAGAGCATAACACATAAAACACATATACATAGATATTTCCCTTGGATCCCAAAACCGGGACTACTAGCTTGATTTTTCATTATGTTCCTTTCAATGTTATAATACATATTTATACATGCCGAAGCATCCAATACCATGGAC
>APFE030172227.1:72226-98456 GCA_000404065.3 Pinus taeda
ATGTTATAATACATATTTATACATGCCGAAGCATCCAATACCATGGACTGAAAACCATCGCATCCAAAACCATGGACCAAAAACCATCGCGTCCAAAACTATGTTCAAAAACCATGCACAAAACCATAGGTAGTCCGCCCAACCTAATATATGGTCCAAAAATATTTTTGCTCGGGGCACTGCCTCGAACCCTGTAGAGGGGGGGCTACTCACCCCCCTCAAACCCCCTATCACCCACCCACTACGCAATCGACGCAACGAAGGGGGGCCTCTGCCCCAAACCCTATAGAGGGGGCCTACCCGCCCCCCTCAAACCACCTGTCACCCCCCCACTGCACAATCAGAGCAACGAAGGGGGGGCTCTGCCCCCCCCTCTAAAATCCCAGTTAACTACGTAGGCTAGTCGTGGAAATAATATAACACAACTCAACATTCTCCCACTTGTTTTCTTTCCATAGGAGAGCTTAGTCATTTATCCAGCCCTGAAATGCTTGTTGTTTCTCTACACCAAGAGAACTTCTCAGAGCTCACAGATTTTGTCAATGCATCTGCAGTATTCTTCAAAGTGTCCACCTTTACCAGCAATACCTTCTTGTATTCTATCATATCCCCCACAAAATGATACTGGACATCAATGTGCTTTGTCTTTGAATGATAAGCAATGTTCTTTGCCAAGAAAATTACACTTTAGTTGTCACAATCTATCCTTATAGCTCCTTGTACTAAGCCCATACTTGAACACAATCTCTGCAACCAGATTGCTTCCTTGCTTGCATGAGTGGATGCCATGTATTATGCCTCTGTAGTTGATGGTGCCACTACAGATTGTTTCTTACTCATCCAACTAATTGCACCTCCAAATAGGTTAAACACATACCCACTTATAGATCTTCTCTGATCTAGATCTCCAACCCAGTCCACATCAACAAGGCCATGAATATCCAACACTCTGTCCAATCTTGGTCTTCCTTGGTAACAAAAACCATAATCATTAGTGCCTCGCAAATACCTGAAAACCCACTTCACTATTGTTTAGTGCTCCTTCCCTGGTTTTGACATAAACTTGCTTAATACTCCCATTGCATGTGCAATGTCTCATCTAGTACAGACCATCACATACATTAGGCTACCAACTGCACTTGCATATGGAACATGGGACATGTCCTCGTGCTCTTCTTGTGTCTTGGGACACTGTTCAGCAGATAAATTTACACCTACAGGAATAGGAACCTTCACCTGTTTACTATCCTGCATATTAAACCTCTGCAGTATTGTCTTGGCATACTTCCTCTGGTTTAACCAAAGTTTCCTCTTTGCCCGATCTCTTTTAATTTCCATGCCCAAAATATAGTTTGCAGCAACAAGATCTTTCATGTCAAATTTGGAGGACAATTAGGTCTTCAAATCCTGGATAATTTCTTTGTCATTTCCATCCAGCGACATATCATCCACATACAAGACCAGATAAACAACACGGTCACCAATTAATTTAAAATACACACAGTGATCTGCTTTGCTTCTGGTGAAGCCAAGTCCCTGTATAAATGTATCAAATTTCTGATATGACATCCTTGGTGACTGTTTTAAAGCATACAAAGACTTCTTAAACTTGCATACCAGTTCTCTCTTACCCTTCACTGCAAAGCCTTCAGGTTGCTTCATGTAAATCTCCTCTTCTAGACCCCCGTGAAGAAATGTTGTCTTCACATCCCTCTGTTCTACCTCAAAATCAAAAGCAACAACAATAGATAAAAGTAATATAATAGAAGCTACCTTGGCAATAGGAGAAAAAATATCACCAAAATCAATTCCTGGCACCTGGGAATAACCTTTTGCCACCAACCGAGCTTTGTATTTCTCCACCTTTCCTTCTGCATTTGTCTTCTTCTTGAACACCCATTTGCTTCCAATGTGTTTCCTTCTAGCCGACAACTCCACTAGATCCCAAGCCTCATTTTTGTGCAAATATGCCATTTCATCAACTATGGCCTCTTTCCAGAGTTTTCCATCCTCTGAATCTACTACTTCCTTCACAGTTCCGGGATCATCATCAGTGACAGATAAAGAAAAAATTGAACAGAAAATAGATGGACTATACCTTTCTCGCTGCCTTCTTTCTCGAACTGATCTTCTCACACCCGGAATTTATGGCTCTTCGTCTTTTGATTCCTCCTCTGCTGTAGAGTTTGATTCTTCCTCCTTAAGCTCAATCTCTATCTTCTTAGGTTCCTATGGTTGGACTTCATGTTTAATAACATCTTTCACCTCTCTGAACACCACATCTTGGCTGTACACAACCTTCCTTATTACTGGGTTCCAAATATTAAAACCCTTTAAACCATCCTTATACCCAATAAAGATGCACTTTTCAAATTTACTATCCAATTTGGTTCTTTTCTCCTTTGGAACATGTACATATGCATCACATCCAAATACCCTCAGATGTGAAAGAGAGGGTTTCTTACCAGTCCATACCTGTTGTGCAGACTTATCCTCCAACATTGATGAAGGTGATCTGTTGAACAGGTAACATGTTGTTTCCACCGCCTCTGCCCAAAATTCTTGTCCTAACCCGAAACCATTGAGCATGCTTCTTTCCCTTTCCATCAACGTCTTGTTCATTCTTTCTGCAACTCCATTTTGCTCAGGTGTGTATGGAGTAGTCTTCTGTCGTGTTATACCACACTTCTATACATACTACACAAACTTACCCAATGATGGAAGCTTCACAGGTCCAAACACATCACTGTGCACAAGCTCTAATATCTGTTTCACCCTCTTATCATCAGAGGGGAAACTCACCTGATTCTGCTTCCCATATACAATTTTCACAGAAATCAAAATCCAGAGGGCTATTACTCATACCTTCTACCATACCTTTACCATGAAGTATTCGAAGGCCCTTCTCTCCAATATGTCCAAGCCTTTGATGCCACAGCATGGTCTTCTCTCCAGAGACCACTGGATTTTCTGGTCCACTTTCAGGAACCACAAAACTATTGCACCCATCAACAACAGTGCTACCTTGCAACTTGTGCAAAGTTCTAATTTGAACTCCCTGCATCAATACCAATGCTCCCTGAACCATCTTACAGTTATCCTTCTCGAACACTATTTTTACACCTGCATCATCCATCTTTCTTATAGAAATTAGATTTCTGGCCAATGCAGGAATATGCAGAACACCCAGAAGTGTTCTAACCCTTCCACCTTGCAACTTCAACTTTACTTTCCGTGACCAATGATTCTAGTCTTCCTACCATCCCCCAAGAAGACATCACCACCATCATATTGCCCATACACGCAAAACCACTCTCTATGGGGAGTGAATTGAAAGGATGCACCTAATTCAATCAACCATGCCTCATGATCTACATGTGTACTTGAAGAGGCCAAGTACACATCCCCACCTTCATCTGAGGTAGTTTTCGCCTCTACAAAAGGAGCATCATCAGATCCCTTTCCTTTGTCAGGAGCTTTAGATATATAATCCCTTTTATAGTGCCCTTCATTTCCGTATTTCTAGCACACCACCTTTACAGGTTTCCCTGGAGATTTAGATCTCCCGCTCAATGACTTATTTTTGTTTCTGTTCTGGGACTGTCCTTGTGCAGACAAGGCATCACCATTCTGGCTCTCTATATTTTTCCATCTCATCTCCTCCGTTAGCAAGGATGATAATATTTCATCAAACTGCAAGGCAGTTGCATTGCTACCTATTGCAATAACTAGACTATCCCACAAATCTGGTAGAGAACACAACAAACTGATGTACTTATCTTCATCTGAAATTTTAATATCAACGTATAATAATTAACTTACCACAATATTAAATGCGTTCATATGTTCTGTCACCGAGTCTCCATCTTTCATCCTCAGGTTCTACAGCGTTTTCCGTAGCAACAATTTATTCACCAAAGACTTAGATTGGTACAAAGTCCCTAACTTGTCCCACAAAGCCTTCTTCGTAGCTTCCCCTGATACATTCAACAATACTAAATCTAAGACACAAAATCATGTTGTGCTCTTTGCCCTCCGATCCGACTTCCTCCATTCAGCATCAGACACTCCCATTGGTTTAGTACCTGGATCTACCGCGATCCGCTGATCTTTATCCACCAACAGATCCTCCATCTTGAGTTTCCATAACTCAAAACTGTGACCATTAAATTTCTTGATCTCTATCTTTCCACTACTTGCCATCTTCTTTCACCACTAGAATCGATCTCGCAGATCTCCCACTGAACAGGATCTACCATAGGCCCGAGCGAAACCCCTCAACAACAAAGGTGTCCCCTTAAAGCCAAAACATCTCTGATACCAAATGTAGGTTTTAACCCCATACAAAAATTACCTGCATACAAATTCTAAGAACAGAAAATAAAAAATGTGAGAGCATAACACATAAAACACATATACATAGAGATTTTCCCATGGATCCCAAAACTGGGACTACTAGCTTGATTTTTCATTATGTTCCTTTCAATGTTACAATACATATTTATACATGTCCAAGCATCCAATACCATGGACCGAAAACCATCATGTCCAAAACCATGTGCGAAAACCATGCACAAAACCATAGGTAGGTCCACCCAACCTAATATAGGGTCCAAAAAAAAAATTATCAAGGCGCTACCCCAGACCCCGTAGAGGGGGGCTACCTGCCCCCCTGAAACCCCCTGGATAGGGGGGCTACCTACCCCCCTCAAACCCCCTGGATAGGGGGGGCTACTTGCCCCCCTCAAACCCCCTGGATAGGGGGGGATGCCCCCCCAGTTAACTACGTAGGCTAGTCATGGAAAGAATATAACACAACCCAACATCCCTCACTCTAGTTCACCCT
Organism: Pinus taeda; assembly: GCA_000404065.3. NCBI lineage: Eukaryota > Viridiplantae > Streptophyta > Pinopsida > Pinales > Pinaceae > Pinus > Pinus taeda. The sequence continues at coordinate 77,073 of APFE030172227.1, forward strand.
TCACGTTTTAGGGGCGCATCTGTTACACAAAATTTTGTCACCGTACCTGTACTCCCCATTCCTTGATCCTAGAGGACCTCTAAGGTGAACCCTACATTCTTACCCCTCATGAAGAAACCCCGATTGTGTCCCTCTTCATGAGCAGAACAACTCCCTTTTGCACCATTTCCCCAAAATCTTCTGTTTTTCCTAGTTTACAAGATCGACGCAAATGGCCCTTGTCCCCATCGCGCCGATATGTAGGGATTAACATTGTCCCTATTGCCGACTAGAGTGACTAAGCTTTGTTCCAGTCGCGCCAATCCTCTTATGGAATTTTTTTAAAATAAAGAGTCGAATCTTCTAGCTCTAGAAGCTTTGTAACGGAAGTCTAGTAAATGGTTTGGCCAGATGGGTTTGAAGATGCCAGTTTGGGCTCCTTTAACCTATAATGATTGAACTAACTCAAGAGGTAAGACCTTCTACCATGAGAAGAGGACCCATCTCCCATCCATTCATCCTATATAAACCTCCTTTTTCCCAAGCACAAGCTAGTGTTAAGGTCGGTGTGCTAGTGCTAATTAAGTTTGGAGTAAACAACAAGCTATTCATAATTGTAGCTCTCTAGTTGTGTGAGGGAGAAGCGTGAATTTGGTTTAGTGTTAAAGCCTAAAGGGAAGAGCCTTAAAACTATTATTGTTGAGGCCATCATGGAATGCTAGCAGAAGTGTGTGGGAACCTGGTCTTGTCAGAGGAGAACGACAACGCCAAGACAATGGTTGTAATCTCTTCTTGATTCAATATATATTCAACTATCGATTGATTTCCTACATGATTTGTCATCTTATATGTTCATGGCTTAATGTTTCTTGACTTGTTAAGTAGGTTGAATTACAATTTGTTTATTATCACAGATGTTATTTGCTGTTGTTTACTTGTTTCAGGTATTTGAAGAAGGAAACGAGAGATAGCTGGAACGAGCAAGCAAGGACATCATAAAATGGGATAAGTGTACTAAGAGATAGGCCCTCTTAATTGGTTCTAACCTAAGGAAATATTCCATAGAATGTATCAGTTGTGGCTAGACCCGTTATCGTGCTAGATGAATTTGTTTGTGTCCGCACTTATAATTTTACTTCACCACATTCCTATATCTAGCACAAGAGTGTCAAGTGATGGTTGCAAATGGAGGAACCATAAATTGCTCTGGAAAATGACATATTATCAAGCTATCAATGGGAGAATATGTATTGAATAGTCCAATGATTTCAATTCCAATGGGTGGTGTTGACATTCTACTAGGAGTCCAATGGTTACAATCATCCGGTATGATAGCTTTTAATTTTCAAGAACTTTTCTTCAATATCTTTTGTGAAGGAAGGGAAGTTGAATTAAGGGGTATCACAGGGAAACCAGGAAAGATAATAATCTCTAATGGCATGACAAATCTTATAAAGAAAGAACAATGGGGCGTAATTACACAATTATGTTCACTAGAGGTTCAAACATCAAAATCATCTATTTTTCTAGATCTCCAAAAAGTCTTGGACAATAATTCCAAGGTATTTGAGACTCTTGAAGGCCTCCCATCTATTCTTGATCATGATCGTGCTAATCATTTGATTCCAACAAGTGTTCCTCCAAACATCAAGCCTTACAAATATCCGTATGCCCAAAAGAGTGCAATTTAATGTATGGTTGCAGAAATGCTAGAGGCTGATATAATTCAACCTAGTCAAAGTTCTTTCTCTGCTCCAGTAGTATTGGTGCACAAGAAGTATGGATCATGATGCATGTGTCCAGATTCTAGGAAGCTCAACAAGCTCACTATTAAAGATAAATTTCCCATTCTTGTCATTGATGAATTCTTGGATGAATTACATGGAGCAATTTACTTCACCATGTTGGATCTTTGTTCAAGATATCATCAAATAAGAATGAATATTGAAGACATTCTGAAAACAATATTTAGAACTCATGAGGGTCATTGTGAATTTTTGGTCATGCTTTTTGGCCTACCAATGCACCTTCTACATTTCAAGGTTTGATGAATTCCATTTTCAAACCCTTCCTTAGAAAATTTGTGTTAGTGTTTTTTGATGATATACTAATCTACAATAAGTCTTGGAAGGATCATGTTCAACATTTTGACAGGGTGCTCAAACCATATGAGGAGAAATAATTATATTAAAAAACCTCCAAATGTTTCTTTGGAGTATAGGAGGTGGAATATCTGGGTCATATTGTATCTCATGAGGGTGTTAAGGCACAAAACAATTGTTAATTTCTTAGACAAGATTGCCACCTGTAACACAAATGAGAAAAAGGTACATATTATTAAGGTTATACCTAGACCAATTTCTACCAAGGAAATATCATCCTTACAACTAAAAAGAGAAAAGGTTGTAAATTATTTGTTTTACAAGTAGAAGAATTTTTGCAGGAAACTAAGGCAAGAACTCTAGATGATCTGGAGGTAGTACAAGAGTTTAAGGATGTGTTTCTGATGAAATTCCTAGGTTTCCACCTAAAATAGATATTGATTTCGCTATTGAGATGGTACTTGGGGTCACAATGGCGTCCAAGGAACCCTATGGAAAAAGTGTACCAAAATTGATGTAATTGAAAACGAAACTTCAAGAATTGTTCGATAAAGGATATATTAGACAAAGTGTTTCACCATGAGGAGCATCGGTATTGTTTGTGAAAAACAAAGACGTTACTTTCAGGATGAGTATTGATTATACACAACTAAATAAGCTAACAATAAAAAAAAAAAATATACATTGCCTAGAATAGCTGACCTGTTTGATCACGTAAGAGGAGCCATTATCTTTTCCAAAATAGATTTAATATATGCTTATCATCAACTAAGGATTAAGGATGAAAACATTCATAAAACAAATTTTAGAATAAGATATGGTCATTATGAGTTTATTGTGCTCCTGTTTGGACTTATAAACACTCCAACCACTTTCTTATGTCTAATGAATAATGTTTTTGACAAATATATGGATAAGTTTGTGTTGATTTTCATTGATGACATTCTGATTTATTCTAAGACACCAGAAGAACATGAACAACACCTAAGAATAATGTTGCAAACACTTAGAGAACATTACTTTTATGCCAAATGTAGTAAGTGTGAGTTCTAACAGGATCAAATTCAATATTTGGGACATATAATTTCCAAAGAATTGTAGTAGACCCTGAAAAAGTCAAAGAAATTAATCAATATGTCCCTAAAGATGTATTAGATATCATATCTTCTATGGGAATTACAGGGTATTATCGTTGATTTATTGAAGGGTTTTCTAAGTTGGCCTATCATATAACCTCCCTGTAGAAAAGGGAGTTAAATTTGTGTGGACTTAGAAGTGCCAATAAAGTTTTGAGGAGTTGAAAAGTTTATTAATTGTAGCACCAATACTTAAAATTATTAATCCTATTAAGGATTACATGGTATGTATAGATGCTTGCCTTGAAGGATTAGGTGGGGTATTGATGCAAGATATTCATGTAAAACATATGAATCTAGGAAATTGAAGGATCATGAAAAGAATTATGTTGTGTCTAATTTAGAGTTGGTTGCCGTAATACCTGCATTAAAAAAGTGGTTCCATTATTTGTTAGGAAAAAAATACGTTGGTTACTAATCATATCATCCTAAAACATTTTTTAGCCAACCTAACTTAAATGTTAGACATATCAAATGGATGGCTTTTCTAAGTGAGTTTAATTTTGATATCAAACATATTAAAAATAAATAAAAGAAAGTCGCAGATGCATTTAGCAGAAGTGTAAAACGAGTTTGTGGATTTTTTGTAAGTAGTGTTAAAACATACTTTGTTGAGCAAATTACAACAACAACCTTAGATAATTCGATTCATAATAAAATATGGAAAAATTGATAAATGAAGTTAGCTAAATAGAAAAGTCATAATGCATTCAATAAAGATGACCTATTAACCTTCAGAAACATAATTTACATTCCTAATGTGCCTAAATTCAAGCAATTAATTCTATATGAGCATCATAAAAAACATTTTTAAGCTCATCTCAGATACTAGAAAAATATTACAACACTTAGGAATAAATTTTTCTAGCCTAGAATGAAAGAAGAGGTAGCTGAATATTTAGCTAAGTGTAACGAACAAAGTTCGTATACGTAGCAGAGTAATCTTCCAAATACTTGGAAGACGTAAACTAATGCAGGAGCATCCAACTAAGGGCACCATGACCTAGTGTTGGTCTCCGCCAAGATGGAAAGATTTATCAGTGTTTGGTTTCTTTATGTTTAATTAGTCAAAGCAACATGTAGGGACTTGTTTTTTTTTTAATTTCATTATTAGTTAGGGAACAACATAGTTAGTTAAGGTCACTATCAACAATGTTTGTCTTTTAGTGAGTAATTCATCTTATAACTGTTTCTCCCTTTTAGAACAAAAAAAAGAGACATTTATATCAATTGTAAAATCTTGCAACGCAAGAAGAACCGAATGAGTTAACAGTTATGTAATTAATAAAAGAAACAACTGAACCGTAGCTATGCACAGTTCAGGTAGCTGTGGGCAAACAATACAAATATGAAATGTAAATCATTCTGAGGGGTTCAACAAATGAGAATAGTAATAGAATACAGAGAATAAATTTCTTTTGTTCGAGTCCATCTGTAACAATTATTGTAATGTTATCTACTTCTCCTTAATCATTGAGTAAACCAAAATAAGAAGATACTGTGCATGCCTATCCTTTTCATTTATTTTCTCTCCTAAAGAATAGGAAGCAGACAAAGAAAATTGCATGAGAATTTCCAGTACGAAGGCTGGCAATCAACAAACAGAGACCACGACCGAAAGAGCCCAACACATTACGAACAGTTCGACCTAGAACAAGTATATAATCATTGAGTAACAAAACCCAAGACAGAGGTAACCAAATACAACCGAATACACTGTATTTCTTTGCATTCTAAAAAAAAATATTTGTATACATATGATAGTCCAGGGATAGTTCATCGAACAACGAAAGAACCAAACAAACCAGCAAAACCCTAAGGTGAGGGTTTTGGGCAGCCACCCTCCAACACAGAGGTTCACAATTACAAAATGCAGAATACAAACAAGGATTTGTACCAACTAACCTAAGTCGCATAGCGACGACAGAGAGGTACAGGCGAACAAGAACCAAGACTCTGCCCAACAAAATTGACAGAGACCAACTATTAAAAGAAAAATGACAACAATAGCAGAGCCTATCAGGACAGAGCTGAAGCATTTACACTAATCGCACCAAAGAACGAACCCTCAACCTGTGCAACCAAAACATGGCAACATTGTCAACCCAAATGAAGAGTAAGGAATAGCGAAAAGCAAACTAAGCGTAAAGAATTATCTGCACAGTGAATGAATCGATTACCTAGAGGTTTAGTCGCATGGGAGGAATGCAAACTCACTGAGCCACAGTCCACGATGACATCCTGAGACCAAGGAGCCGTTCTTGTTAGATCCGGAGGAAGACAGAGAGGAAAAACAAATCATGGAGAGATAGCTTACCTGAAGAGAATTGCGAGGAGGAGGAGGCCACCACGTCTGTGACCTATAGCATGCAAACCCATTGATCAAATTTAACAAGCAGGAGAACCACGATAAAACAAGAACAACAGAGCAAATACAAGTTGAGCAACTGAACAGAACATACAGTAGCCATTCTCTTACACAAACGAGCAGAACCGTCACTCTGTGCCCAAGGAACCGAGCCCATAAGTCACCAAGACAAATGCATGTGCCATACTCACAAGCAGCACAACCATAGTCAACGCACACAGAGCTGTGGCTTACCACCATACACTTGCAACACGAAACATTACTTCCAGAACAAACCCTCAGCGCAGCAGAGTCACAGAACAAAAAATGAAAGAATGACATAGATCAAGGAGTAGGAAACAATAACCAATGCAAAGACCACCAGCACAACAAAATTAATGTCTGTCATTAATGCCACCCAACGCAATCCAGAATCATCCTATGATTATCCACTAATCACCATTGTTAAGTCACAAAATCATTGCTTAATCATTTAATTATTGATTAGTGCGTTATTGTGTTATTTGTTTAGCATTATTGTGTGGAACTACGGGCTGGTCCCATCATAGTGGTATTAGAGTGGGATTCAGTGTTTTTTTTTTTCCCTGAGAAATGGAAGTTGGAAGATGAGGACAAGGAAGAGGTGCCCAGAGAGCAGCAGATGAAGGATTGTGAGAAGAAATCAGGATCCTTACTGCCCATTTGGAGGTAGTTGAAGTGGGAAGGAGAAGGGATCCAGAGGTAGGAGATGACAACGAAGAAGAAGCCATAGTGACAACAAATGGATTGGATGAAGAAGGGTAGGAAATGAGACTGTTGAGGTCGGTCCTATTGGCGAGTAGCAAGCCTAAACCAGAAATCCCAAATTATGATGGCAGCTTATCCACAAAGGTTTTGTTGGACTGGATCAACGAACTGGACAAATATTTTGAGTCTGAAGAGGTCAGTGAAGATCGAAGAGTTAAGTTCGCTGCAACGAAGTTGAAGGGACACGCAACCTTGTGGTGGGATAGTGTCCAAATAGAGAGAAGGAGGATGGACAAGTTGCCAATTAAGAAATGGTATCGGCAAGTCTAGAATCTAAAGCAGAAAGAGATGACAGTAAGGGAGTACACCGAAGAATTCTACGGGGTAAATTTAAGAGTCGGTTATACAGAGGAAACCCTAGAGAAAACAACAAGGTATGTGAATAGTTTAAGGTTAGAAATATTAGATGAAATTAGCATTCTTTCCCCGGAAAACATAAAAGAAGCATATCAAAGTGCTATGAAAGCAAAGGAGAAGATCACCAGGAAACAAAATGCTAGGAGAGGATGAGGAATCGATAGAGAAGAGGACAGTCTTATGGTAGAGGATGAACTGCAAATAATAGTGAAGAAGGCAGCAATTCCAAAACTTCCGGGACAACAGAAAAAGGTGACAGCACGAGAGGTGGCAAGGCATATCAGTGAGGCAGGGGAAATGGCCGAGGCAGAGGAGCTAGTTATCAATGTTACATGTGCCACAAGTGGGGGCATAGATCTTTTGAGTGTCCTAAGGTGGAACAAGCTGGACAGAGAGGTGCGTATGTCGCACAGCCAGAGGAAGCAGAGGCACCTCCTCAAGAAGCAGAAAATGTGCCGGAAACATGGGAAGCCTTAGTTTTGAACAAGGTGTTATTGAAACCATCCAAAGAAACAACTGAACAAACTCAAAGGAAAGCCTTGTTCCAAATAGTTTGTAAGTCACACGACAAATGTTGTAAGCTGATTATTGATAGTGGGAGCATAGACAACATGGTTGCCACAGAGATGGTGGAGAAGTTGGGGTTGAAGCGGTTGAAGCACCCCACTCCTTACAAGGTATCATAGCTGTAAAAAGGCCATCAACTGTTGGTGGATGAGCAATGAAAAGTGGAGTTCCATATCGGCAGGTATAAGGATAAGGTCATTTGTGACAAAATGTTGATGGATGTATGTCACATGTTGCTAGGCATGCCATGGCAATATGACAGGAAAGTAGTACATGACAGGAAGACAAACTGTTATAAGTTTGTCAAAGATGGGATCAAGCACACACTTGTGGCCATCAAGGAGGAAGAGACAGTGGAAATAAGTGGTACGAGAGTGTTACTAATGGGCGGAAAATAGTTTTTGAAATAGGTTGAAGACAATGAAGTAATCTATACTGTTGTAAGAAGAGAAAAGACGGTGTTGCTACACACAGAGGTGTCAGATTTGCCCCCCAAAATTCAGCAAATGCTGCAGGAATTTAGCGATATAGTAGTGGATGACTTACCAGATAAATTTCCCCCTAAGGGAAGTATAAGTCATCATATTGACTTTATACCTAGAGAAAGTTTGCCGAATAAGGCAGCATATCGGATGAGCCCCAAAGACATTGAGGAGATTAGAAAACAGGTGCAAAAATTACTAGATAAAGGGCTGATAAGGGAGAGTTTGAGCCCCTGTGCAGTTCCAACAGTTCTCGCTCCCAAGAAAGGAGGAGAATGGCGAATGTGCATAGATGCAAGGGCCATTAATAAGATTACCATCCAGTACAGGTTTCCACTGCCACGGATGGACGACATGATGGACTGCCTGAGCAGGGCAACACATTTTTCAAAGATTGATTTAAAGAGTGGGTATCATCAGATTCAAATCCGAGAAGGGGATGAGTGGAAGACAACCTTCAAAACTAATGAAGGACTGTATGAGTGGTTGGTAATGCCATTTGGATTGAGAAATGCACCCAATACCTTTATGCAGTTAATGAACGAAATGTTGAAAGAATTCAATGGGAAGTTTGTAATAGTGTACCTGGATGATATATTAATTTTCATCAAGACGAGGGAGGAACACTTTCGACATGTTCGAAAAATGCTAGAAAAATTGCAGCAGAATAAGCTGCTAATAAATCTGAAAATGTGTACTTTTCTGCAAAAAGAATTGGTTTATCTAGGTTTTGTGATTGCAGAAAACGAGTTGAAGATGGACCCAAAGAAGATTGCATCAATTATCAATTGGCCATCCCCGAAAAGTTTGTTTGAGGTACGTAGTTTTCATGGGTTGGCAAGTTTTTACTAAAAATTTATAAGAAATTTCAGTGAAATCTGTGCACCTATGTTGGATACTATAAAGAAGGCAAGTCAACCTTTTCGTTGGACCGAGGAAGCAGAGAGGAGTTTTCAGCTATTGAAGAAGAAGATCACAGAGAGACTAATCTTGAGATTGCTAGATTTTAAAAAGATTTTTTAGGTTCGCTATGATGCAATCAGTATGGCCATTGGAGCTGTACTTAGCCAAGAAGACAAACCTGTTGCATTTTTCAGTGAGAAGTTGAACGAAAGCAAGCAGAAGTATTCATCCTACGACAATGAATTCTATGTTGTTGTCCAAGCACTAAAGCATTGGAGACACTATCTGCTGGGGAATGAGTTTGTTTTATTCTCGGATAATTCTGCAATGCAATATGTGATGCAACAACACAAGCTGAATCACAAGCATGCTAAGTGGGTTGAATATTTGCAGAGTTTCACCTTTGCGTTGAAACACATCAGCGGGCAGGCCAACAAGGTGGCATATGCATTGAGTAGAAGAGTCTTACTCTTGTAGGAGAGTATGATACAAGTGCTGGGCTTTGAGCACTTGAAAGACTTGTATCAGACCGACACAAATTTCAAGGAGGCTTATGAAGCATGTCAGAATCCTTTGGTAAGAAACAACAGTTCGTAGTTGGACTATAATTTGCAAGAGAAGCTGTTGTTTAGAGGAGGACAGTTATGCATTCCTGACTGTTCAATGAGAGAAAATATCATTCGGGAGAAGCACAATGGAGGTCTAGCCGAACATTTCAGCATAGACAAGATATTAGAGCATCTCAGCCATTTTATTATTGGCCAAAAATGTGAAGGGATGTGCAAAGATTTGCGACCAGATATAAAGTGTGTTAATTAGCAAAAGGACATAGCCAAAATACGGGACTTTACATGCCATTTCCCATTCCAAGTAGACCGTGGGACTCAGTTAGCTTGGACTTCGTCTTGGGTCTACCAAGGACACAACGGGGTTATGATTCAGTGATGGTAGTAGTGGATCGGTTTTCAAAGATGGTGCATTTCAGCCCTTGCAGAAAGACCAGCGATGCCACTCACGTGGCCCACTTGTTCTTTATAAAGACTGTCAGGCTACATGGTCTACCTAATTCCATTCTCATTGATAGGGACATGAAGTTTACAGGGCACTTTTGGCGCACCCTGTGGAAGAAGATGGACACACAGTTAAGTTTTAGCTCTGCTTATCACCCAGAGACTGACGGGAAAACATAGGTGGTAAATAAAAGTCTGGGGAACCTGGTACGAAGTCTGATCGGTGAAAATTCACGAATGTGGGATCGAGTGCCTAGACGGAGTTCGCTTACAACGAATTGCCCAATTGCAACACGAGTTACAATCCTTTCCAGATCTTGTATGGTATGCATCCTCGCAGAGTGCATGAGTTACGAGATCTAGGACAACAAGGAAGACAGAGTGCTGATGGGGAAGAATTTGCTAAAGCGATGAATGATTTGCATGAGCAGGTGAAAATTAAGTTGCAGGACAACAATAAAAAATATAAGCAGTGAGTAGATTTGAAGCGGAGAGACATACAGTTTAATGTGGGGGATGAAGTCCTCGCACATCTGCGCAAGGAATGTTTTCCTAGAGGTGCATACAACAAGCTGAAGTATAAAAAGATAGGTCCTTGCAAAATTCTCCAAAAATTTTTAGCTAATGCTTATGAAATACAACTGCCACCAGGAATAGGCATCTCGCCCATCTTTAATGTGGCAAACCTGTTTCCATACACTGCTGGTCAGGAGGATAGTACAACATGACCTACACAGGACATACAGGAAGAGAGTGAGTCTTGGATGAGGTAAATGCCTTATGCTCAACCCTTAGAGATCGAGAGGGTCCTCGACACTCAAGTGGCCAAGTGAACTCGGCGGAAAGAGTATCTGCGATATCTGGTCAAGTGGAAGAACCATCCTATTGAGGACAATTCGTGGCTTAACACTAGACAGATAGAGCAAGCGGGTTATTCAGTCGAGAAGCTCATGGACCAGAGTCATGATTTCTTTTTACCGCGGGAGCCTGATGCAGGAGCATCCAGCTAAGGGCACCATGACGAGGTGTTGGTCTCCACCAAGGTGGAAAGATTTATCAGTGTTTGGTTTCTTTATGTTTAATTAGTCAAAGCAGAATGTAGGGAGTTGTTTTTTTTTAATTTCATTATTAGTTAGGGAACATTATAGTTAGTTAGGGTCATTGTCAACAATGTTTGTCTTTTAGTGTGTAATTCATCTTATAACTGTTTCTTCCGTTTAGAACAAAAAAAAAGAGACATCTATATCAATTGTAAAATCTTGCAATGCAAGAAGAACCGAATGAGTTAACAATTATGTAACTAATGAAAGAAACAACTGAAGTGTAACTGTGCATAGTTCAGGTAACTGTGGGCAAACAGTACAAATATGAAATGTAAATCATTCTAAGGGGTTCAACATATGGGAACAGTAATAGAATACAAAGAATAATTTTCTTTCATTCTAGTCCATCTGTAACAGTTATTGTAATGTTTATCTACTTCTCCTTAATCATTGAGTAAACCAAAATAAGCAGATACTGTGCATGCCGATCCTTTTCATTTATTTTCTCTCCTAAAGAACAGGAAGCAGGCAAATACAATTGCACGAGAATTTACAGTACGAAGGCTGGCAATCAATAAACAGAGACTACGACTGAAAGAGCCAAGCACATTACGAACAGTTCGACCTAGAACGAGTATATAATCGCTGAGTAACAAAACCCAGGACAGAGGTAACCAAACACAACCGAATACATTGTATTTCTTTGCATTCTAAAAAAGAAATTTGTATACATATGATAGTCCAAGGATAGTCCATCAAACAACGAAAGAACCAAACTAACCATCAAAACCCTAAGGCGAGGGTTTTGGGCGGCCACCCTCCAACACAGAGGTTCACAATTACAAATTGCAGAATACAAACAAGGATTTGTACCAACTAACCCAGGTCGCATAGCGACATTAGAGAGGTATAGGTGAACAAGAACCAGGACTCTGCCCAACAAAACCGACAGATGCCAACTATTAAAAGCAAAAGGACAATAGTAGCAGAGCCTACCGGGACAGAGCCGAAGTGTTTACACTAACCACACCAAAGAACGAACCCCCAACCTATGCAACCAAAACAGGGCAACATTGTCAGCCCAAATGAAGAGTAAGGAATAACGAGAAGTAAACGAAGCGTAAGGAATTATCTGCACAGTGAATGAATCAATTACCTGGAGGTTTAGCCGCATGTGAGGAATGCAAACCCATTGAGCCATAGTCCACGATGACATCCTGAGACCAAGGAGCCATTCTTGTTAGAGCCGGAGGAAGACAGACAGGAAAAACGAATCATGGAGAGATAACTTACTTGAAGAGAATTGTGAGCAGGAGGAGGCCACCACGGCTATGACCTGTAGCATGCAAACCCATTAATCAAATTTAACAAGCAGGAGAACCACAATAAAAAAAGAACAACGGAGCAAATACAAGTTGAGCAACCAAACAAAACATACAGTAGCCATTCTCTTACACAAACGAGCAGAACCGTCACTCTGTGCCCAAGGAACCAATCCCATAAGTCACCGGGACAAACGCAGGTGCCATACTCACAAGCATCACAATCCATAGCTGGCGCATGCAGAGCCGTGGCTTACCACCATACACTTGCAACACGAAACCTTACTTCTAGACCAAATCCTCAGCGCAGCAGAGTCGCAGAACAAAAAAATGAAAGAATGACAATAGAAGGTATGGTTTTGGCATAGATCGAGGAGCGAGAAACAATAACCAAGGCAAGGACCACCAACACAACAAAATTAATGTATGTCATTAATGCCACCCAACGCAATCCAGAATCATCCTATGATTAACCACTAATCACCATTGTTAAGTCACAAAATCATTGCTTAATCATTTAATTATTTATTAGTGCATTATTGTGTTATTTTTTTAGCATTATTGCGTGGAACTATGGACTGGTCCCAACATAAACATCCATAATAGGACACGTAATGTATATTAAATATTATATAAAAGAATTGATGTGAGATGATTACAATGATGGTGAGGTCTTACTTATATACCCTAGGCAGGTACCTCTTCAGTAACAGTTATGTCTTTAGGGACACACCTTTTCATTAACTAATTACTTATTAATTATTTTAGTACTATTATTTTAACATTATTGTATTATTTTATACATATTTTTATTCATAACACAAAGTGTCAGGAATGCAAAAAAGTGAAAGTGGAATATTAACATCCTCTTGGATTATTGAACCCATTGCCCTTTCCATAACGAAAATGTGAAATTATCTCTTTAGATTTTACTATAGGGCTACCTAGAACTATAATACAACATGATTCAATCATGGTTGTACTGGATAAGTTGACCAAAGCAACCCACTCCATACCAGTTCAAACAACATATAAGAATGTTGGTTGTGGGACTAAGACCTAAGTTTGTATATTATCAGTGACGGATATATATATATATATATTATATATATATATATATATATATATATATATATATATATATATATCCTATATTTTCCCATCTTGACAATAGGGTAGCATGACTACGCACGTGTTGGCTCCCACCATATTTTCAAGTAATATATATAATATATATATATTATATATATATTATTATTATATATATATATATATATATATATATATATATATTACTTGAAAATATGGTGGGAGCCAACACGTGCGTAGCCAGGCTACTTTGTTGTCAACAAATTTGTTTTTAATCAGTTGAAGTCCAAAGAATGGACAATTTTTTAAGTGATAGTTGTCACAAATTAACTCCATATTTTCCCAAGATTCTTAACTACCAAAGAAGAGCATGACGGGAGAAAAATGTCATGCAGGGTGGGACAAAAAGGATTGTGTGAGAGAATGGAAATTCTATCGGAAAAAAGGAAAAAGGGGAATTCCAATATAAAGGTATTGAACATCAAGAAAGCAAAAAAAAAAATGCATAGGCATTGAATTAGCAAGGGGTTGCTAAGGTTTAAGGAAGAAGAACATCATGTATTGATTACGATTTCTAACAAAAGGGAAGCCTGAAGCTTAGGGGGAATTGTTGTAGTGGTAGTTCATTGGGTTGGAAGGAACATGTCTGCTCTTGTTGTATTTTCAGGTATTCAGATAAGTGACTAGTTTGATTTGTTTAAGGACAACATTTCAATTTAGGTGCTAACTAAGAAAATGGCAAAATATGGTTGAATGTGCAGGAAAAAAATTTAAATTATTAGGCATGTAGTGTTAAAAACATTATACTTTCCTATCTAAATCTTTGTTATGAGTTGTTGTTTTGCCTTCGTATTCTAAATAGAGAATTTATTTCTATGTAACCATGTAGTGATAAGAACAAATATTTTATTTCTAAGTAACCATGCAAAGAAAATAATAGATATTTACTACCAAATAATCATGAATCCCATAATGATAATCTTGACCAACTGACCCATATGACGAGAAAGACTAAGAGATTATATGAATATAAAGAAATAACTTAACATGAAAAGGACTCCATTATATGGCAAGAGGTCTACAACAAAGAAAGTCTCATATCTTAGGATAAAGGACCTAAGTACAAAGGCTAGTTGAAAGGAGTATATTTACTTCAATCACACGTAAGTAAATCCATTTTACTTCCAAAACTCAAAAATGCCATACCAGTGTTTATTTTATACAGCTACGAATGAGTTGCATGAACAACATCTATATGTAAATAAACACACAGGCGGCTTAATGTATTGAATATGAAGAATACTATATAAAACACCAATACATGTAAACACATATGCCCTTATGGAATAACATAGACGCAACATAAAAGTTGTAGCATACATTAGTGGAGTTGAGTGTCTACCGAATCAGTCTCATAACTAATATGTAAACAAAAGTAAATCGTGCCAAACTATGGCTACGACCATAGTAGGCCAATGAATATCAACACATCATATACACCCTGCAAATAAAATAAAACAAAAAAGAGAGTTCAACAGATATTTTGATACATGGAACAAACCCACAATATGTATAATTATAGGCCAATTGCATGTTAATCCTGAGATAGTAGTAAAGGCTAACCTAAAACATAATAATGGAATAAGCTTGTAGAGTCTCCAAAATGCATTCAAAGTATCATCCACTTTCACCTTTATCACCACCATTTCACTCACATGTCACAATTCCATGACCATATAACCTTTCATTAGCCTTCATTTTCATAATTATATGGGTTACTTTTGTGTTTTCCAAAAGTTAATGATTTCTAGTATTATGAGTGAATTAAATGGTTAAAATTTAGAAAAAAAAAAACATATACTTGCTAATACTTAAAAGTGGCTTGAGTTTCATGACATGTGTAGGTCATTTGGAAGCTTCCAAGGCACCCTTATGTGGCCTCCAATACTTCAAAATTCGAATTATCTTCAAGATATGAAGAAGATTTGGATAAAGGTCAAAGAGGATATGTGTTCTCATCATTACCTATTTGAGTTGTAACTCTATGAGATTTTCTAGGGATCTAGGGAGAGAATAATGGACCTCCATTAATGAGGTAGCTTCTTATGTTTTTGTATAAATAGGAGAACCTTCTCCTTTGAAAGGAATGTGTAAAGTTGGGGAAATGCTCATGTTTTGAATATAGAATTTGGATTTGGCACCATACTCATGAGTGATGTTCACCTTGATTTGGTTATGCTTGCATTTGGAGCCTCTCAACTTGCCATCTCTCATGTTTTTGGATTGGCCACCTACAATGTGTGAGATTTATTGTT
The DNA here is from genome assembly GCA_000404065.3 of Pinus taeda. Lineage (NCBI taxonomy): Eukaryota > Viridiplantae > Streptophyta > Pinopsida > Pinales > Pinaceae > Pinus > Pinus taeda. The sequence continues at coordinate 92,532 of APFE030172227.1, forward strand.
TTTCATAGATTAAGATTTATTACTTTCATAGATTAAGATTGATTTCTTTCATATCTTTTCCCATGTGAGAGGTTAAGAGTGATTGTCTTTATTTGCTTTCTACCTAGAAGTTAAGAGCATTTGTTTTTATTTGCTTTCATATCTTTTCCGGTGTGAGAAGTTAAGAGTGATTGTTTTTATTTGCTTTCTACCTAGAAGTTAAGAGCATTTGTTTTTATTTGCTTTCATATCTTTTCCCATATGAGAGTTTAATAATGATTATGTTTGCTTTCATTTCTGAAAGAGTGGTGTGCTTTTCAATTCCCGCATGATTTAAAGATTAAGATTTCAATTTCATGCATTGTATTATAATTTATTTTGAGTTGATTGTTGAATTAGAATAGGTGAATTTGGTTTGTCATTATTTGGTTTTGTAGTTAGATTGATCTAAATTGAAAGTTAATTTCTAGCATATATAGTGCATGCATGCTTCACAATTTTTACGAAACCCCCAGGTTGAAAATTAAATGATAGATAATTAATTTGCCTCAAAATTTTGGCGTCGTTGTCAGGGAAGTGTGCATAGGAACTAGCTTTCAGTCTAGAGTTCATTTTTTAGCTTTTTCCTAGATGCATGATTAAAGCATGTAAATGCATAAATCATTTAGCTGCATATTATTTTTATAAAAATAAAAAAACTTGATATTAACCATTTATGGACAAAGGATCTAGAATGCAGATTAAACATTCTTTGGAGCACAAGGACTACATTGAGGAATGGTATGGAAATACGATTGTGCCACGACATTCATCCGTTCTTCAAGAGATCTTTGCGGAAAAATGTTAAAATGATTTTTCATGTCCTCATGCACAATCAAGTACATTTTACAAATTTGGATATGAATGTTTTAGAAAGTTTAATACGTAAATGGCTCCATTGGAAACATTCATATACTTAAAAAAAATAAAAAATTCTTTCAAGTAGATAAGTTAGGAAAAATTGGTTGCATTTTTTTTTTAAGTTCTTGATTGCATTTTTTTTAAGTTTTTAGGCTTTAAAATTTTTAGATTTTATTTATTTTTATTACATTTTCACTAACCTCACAAAAATATTTTCAACAAAAAAACCCTTTTTTTTTTCAATAAAAAAATCATGTTAGATTTTTTATAAGGAAAATGTAAGTTTGAAATTAATTAAAAAAAAATCAGTTCTCTTTTTACTATCTTCATTTTCCAATAGAACTGACAAATTGATAACTGGCTCTCATGCGACCTGTAATTTTTTTTTTGTTGACAAAACACATAAACCAAATAAAAACAATAAAAATATATATATACACTTAAAAAATTCACAAAGAAAAATGCAATAAAGAGTGAGAACGGAAAAAAGCTTATTCATCAGCAACCTGTGTTTGGAATTTCGTTGTTCTTGAGAACTGCAACCGGAAAATAAATAAATAAATACAAAATAAAAAAAAATAAAAAATTACATGATTAGAATAACAATTAAAATAAAAAATAAAATAAAAATTGAACAACACGCCAAACTTGTCAAAGAAATGAGAAATAGTGAGAGATAGAATGGCGTAGCATTATAGCTCCAGGATCCTCCAATTTCAGTTATTGCCAATCCACCTCCTCCACCCAATCACCAGCTTCAAGATAATTCAGTTTCTGTTTTATGCTTGTGTTTCACTTGAATCAATCCATCATTGAATTGTTTCAAGCACTTGGGGTAGCAGCTCGATAACGAATTCCAGTTTTTAATTGCCGTGAGTTTTGACTCAAATCAATGAATAAGAGTAATATTGAAAACAGTTTCTCGGCTCTGTCATTGGATTCAAGGGATCCTAAGGACGATGAAGATTGGGCCAAGGCATCCACTGCACGGTTGAGTTCTTTGAAAAGCATCCACTACATGGCTGAGTGCTTCGAAAAAATGCCAAGAAAATAGTGAGAGTAACAAGTTGAGCAGCATGTTATGGAATTTGTTAAGAAATACACTCCAAATCTCTAGATCTGGAAATCAACTGAGGATCTGTAGGTTGAGCAATGGTGGTTAGTTTGCTGAATTTGGGAGGCACATTTTAGTGGGTTCATTTCGGAGGATCTTTCTTTCCAAACTCATTGCGCGCTGTTAATAACTCCAAGTGCACGTGCTTGGCTCATCCACGTGTCTAGTTGCCAGGGTGCATAAATCTTCCACATAGAAACCTCCCAACATTGAAGGCTAAAAAATCTGCATATGCATTAGCATGGGCCACGTAATAAGCCCAAATCTCCAATAAATCTAGAAACAATTAATTTTGTTAATTGAGCATTTGCTAGAATGCGTAACAACTTAAAAACCTCATTTTTGAAACACGTTTTCTGGCCAAATTAAAGTTAATATCAGAAAATTAAAACGTGGGTTTTTCTTAGAACGGGGTTAATTACAATACCCAAAGAGAGATTTTCTAAAATTCGTAACCAATTGGGAGATATTTGTGGTTCTTTAGAGCCTTATTTTCTAGGTTACGTGGAAAAAACAGTTTTTACTAACTGCCTTGAGATCCTGCAAATCGTTGAAACAAATCCAGTCTGATTGAGTTCATGAGAAAGACGTATTGGTTTTGATGAGCACCGCTACATTTGCATCTACAATATGGGGAGAAATGTGGGTTTGTGAGCACTAAGTATCAATTTGTTTACAAAAATCAGCGTCCACTCTATTCTGCATCTCCAACTGCCTCACTGAGAAGAAACATGCATCCACCCAAAAATACCACCCGCTACTCTCACCACCGCCTAAGGATCTCTTTTGCAGATCACACATTAAATTGTGGCCTTATCCATCCCTCCACATGGACATTTGAAATTAACGGTGATCAACTTATACTCCTTCATGCTCCAAATGCACAGTTACAAATTTTATGCGTCGTGGTGTGAGCATTGCCAGCACTTGGCTTCAGAATATGCTGCTGTGACCGAGTCAAAACCAAGTTTCATTTTCAAACGTACCAATGCTTTTGACTTTTCAACATGGTAAATTTTCTTTTTTTGTTATGTTTTTTTTAATGCTATGTTGTGTTTTTAAGAGTGTTTTGTTATGTTTTATTATAAGTTTTTTAAGAATATTTTTGTAATGTTTATATATGTGTTTTATATATTTATATATGTTAAAAAAAAGTGTTTTTGTATATTGATTGTACATATAATTTTTTTGTATATATTTAATTTTGTGAATATTTTCTTAATTTTTTTTTGATTGTATATTTTATTGTTTTTCAAGAAAATTGCCATGAGAAAAATTGTCGAAAAATTTTGATGCGAAATATGGAGCAAATTGAGAAAAATATTGTTGTGATGGTCCACTCAAACACACCTATTGAAGCACGCACTAATATATATATGTGTGTACTTAACTATCTGTTCAGAATTTTAGCTACAAAAATTGCGCAATTCTGCCGCTGAACCACGATTCTGCAGCTATGCATTTAACTCAATAATTTACTTGTCAACAATGCATTCTAATTAGAAAATCATGATCAAAATTTATTGATTTTGTCTAATAATTATGTTTTCAAGCATGATGTAGGAAAGAAGAAGAACTATGAAGATGCTTTATCTGCAAGATCAATTGATGAATTTTTTTTATTGAAGATTGTTTTGTAGAAATCATTAAGCATTCAAAAATAGTATTTCTTTATCTTTATAAAATGCTATGGTTCAAACATAAATTGAGGAAATTGTGCATATCATCATTTTAGAAATTGGATTTATTATCGCAATTTTGAAATTGGACTAACCATTTGAAATGAAGACATGTCATGAACATGTTAATGATGCAAATTTTTCGTATATATCAAAATGAAATTGATCACTTCTCTTTGAACACACTTACATTTTATTGCAATGTTAGTGCCATGTTTATTTTCAAGTTCCAGGACAATTGGAGAATTGAAGGAAGCCAATTTATGCATGGTTGGTTTTCTACAACCAATTTAAAGAAATATGAACCAACTGAATCCATTTCCATCATCCATAAATGCCATCATTTTTCCTCTCCAAACTCACAAGCTATCCAAGCATTTTCGCTAAGCATCGTCATCACCATTTTCCTTGCAAAGAGTCGCATGTTTTCCACTTACATTTTCCATTCACATTTTCCATAATTTCCATTCATTAACCCATTAATAGAGACATTCAGCTTGCTTACATGTTGATTTGTCCTTTTGATTTCCGTTTGCCTATTTACCCTCTTTTCAGTTTCCTTTCCATTAAATAAACCTTGATCCACAACAAAATTTTCATTCATAGTCCTTCCAAAATCATCATTTCATACTCGTGTTAGACGATGGAGGATTCATTAAGGCCTCCCTTCTAACAAGTCTTGGCCTATCGATATCAGCACATTATCTAGGTTCAGGGCTGGAGTCCTTATTAGTACCTTGAGGCTTGTATGCATCAAGGACAAGTTCTCTCGCTGAAAATCATGGGAATACACCAATGTCCCTTGATCGTTAGATCTTGAAAGTGGCTCAACATCAGCTCATCCATTCTCACTTTGCAAGATGTACTTAGGTACCTTGGCATTCATTGACATTAATGGCGAGTTTGCCTCACATTGGTTAATGACATTCATTAATGACCACTAATCCAATGACTTCTCTTCATGCTCGACAACAACACATTCATTCGCATGACTAGAATTATACCATCGAGTTTTGTAGCAGGTGAAGACTATATCATTTCAACATTTTGCAACAGGTGAAGACTATATCATTTCAACATTTTGCAACAGATACAACAGATTTAGCAATAGAAATAAAGACTTCACTTTCACCACCTCATCCACCATTTATGGAACCAAGAAGCAGATGAAATTCTACATTCTATTCCATTATCCAGCAGCAGCTACAACTTCTCTACATATGCATAGTTTGTCCACTTCCTAGGTAAGTAAAGGCATGTTCTTTTCTAGCTTTTAATCATAGAATTCCTTGAATACTGAAATTATAAATTTTGGAAAATACTTCACCATATTTCCTTTCTCATTTGAAAAAAAACCATCAACACCTTTAGTTGGGGGGGGAGGGAAGGACATCCATTTATGATTACTCTTCATATCACTTCATTCCATTTCACTTCATTTCATCTTAACATACTTGTCCTAATCGTTATAATTGCATTGTGGTTCAAAAGTTATGTGATTTGCAAATAAATGCTTAAATGATGAGCATATTATATGGTTGATTTAAAGATGCATTCTTAAATATGTTCAATGAATCTTGCAGCAACAAAAAGAAACAAGGTATTGAAACACAAGAACCAATACCAATTAAAATTTGGTTGTCACACAAGAACCAACGAAACATGTTGCAATTCAATGAATGACAATGAATACTTTGCCAAAAAAGAAATGAAATTGTCAAATACAAAGTTTAAAGACAATTGATATAGGCCAAGCTCATTCAAAAGAAAATCATGATTAAGCAATGCAGTAGAATGCATGAGGACATGCAATAACGTCAGTTGGGGAGAATGTAAAGTCTCAAAAATGTATTCAAAATATCATCCACTTTCACCTTTATCACCACCATTTCACTCATATATCACAACTCCATGACCATATAACGATGGGTCCCTATAATACTAGTAATTACCCCATTACTATTGTAGTTGTATCCCTTATTAATATTGTTGTGCCCCTATTGTCCCCATATTGTTATTAATGTGCCCTATAGAATCCCTCTATTGTTATTTTTGTGGCTTTATATTATTATTGTTAGGTCGGCTGGGTTATATTGTGACTCCTTAGACTCCTATATATAGAAAGGAGGTTTTGTCATTTGAATCATCCAAGAATTGTTCATTTATGTAATGTAAAGGAGTTGCCCCCTCGAAGAGGCTGAATTCTAAGGCATTGATCTATCTTTTCTATCTTTTCTTGAGCTAGTTTCATAA
>APFE030172227.1:104430-196040 GCA_000404065.3 Pinus taeda
CGATCAATTTCAGAGTATCTTATCAAGTGGAAGAACTTATCCGCTGAAGATTCCACATGGGAGGATGAGAATTTTATACAGAAGCATCCAGAATTACTCAAGCATTGAGGACAACACTTTTTTGAAGGAGAGGGGCATGTTGGGTTCCTATAATACTAGTAATTACCCCATTAATATTGTAGTTGTATCCCTTATTAATATTGTTGTGCCCCTATTGTCCCGATATTGTTATTACTGTGCCCCATAGAATCCATCTATTGTTATTTTTGTGGCTTTATATTATTCTTGTTAGGTCGGCTGGGTTATATTGTGACTCCTAAGACTCCTATATATAGAAAGGAGGTTTTGTCATTTGAATCATCCAAGAATTGTTCATTTATGTAATGTAAAGGAGGTTGCCCCCTCGTTGATCTATCTTTTCTATCTTTTTCTTGAGTTGGTTTCATAACATATAACCTTTCATTAGCCTCCATTTTCATAATTATATGGGTTACCTTTGTGTTTTCCAAAAGTTAATGATTTCTGGTATTATAAGTGAATTAAATGGTTAAAATTTAGAAAAAAGACATATACTAGCTAATACTTAAAAGTGGATTGAGTTTCATGACATGTGTAGGTCATTTAGAAGTTTCTAAGAGACCCTTATGTGAACTCCAATACTCAAATTCGAATTATCTTCAAGATATGGAACACGATTTAGATAAAGGTCATAGAGGATATGTGTCTCATCATTACCTATTTGAGTTGTAACTCTATGAGATTTTCTAGGGATCGAGGGAGAGAATAATGGACCTTCATTAATGAGGTAGCTTCTTATGTTTTTGTATAAATAGGAGAACCTTCTCCTTTGAAAGGCATGTGTAAAGTTGGGGAAATGCTCATGTTTTGAATATAGAATTTGGATTTGGCACCATGCTCATAAGTGATGTTCACCTTGATTTGGTTATGCTTGCATTTAGAGCCTCTCAACTTTTCGTCTCTCATGCTTTTGGATTGGAAACCTACAATGTGTGAGATTTATTGTTTGTCATAGATTAAGATTTATTACTTTCATAGATTAAGATTGATTTCTTTCATATCTTTTCCTGTGTGAGAGCTTAAGAGTGATTGTCTTTATTTTATTTCTACCTAGAAGTTAAGAGCATTTGTTTTTATTTGCTTTCATATCTTTTCTTGTGTGAGAGGTTAAGAGTGATTGTTTTTATTTGCTTTCTACCTAGAAGTTAAGAGCATTTTTTTTTTATTTGCTTTCATATGTTTTCTTGTGTGAGAGGTTAAGAATGATTTCTTTTTCTTTCATTTCTGAAAGAGTGGTGTGCTTTTCAATTCCTGCATGATTTAAAGATTAAGATTTCAATTCTGCGCATTGTACTATAATTTCTTTTGAGTTGATTGTTGAATTAGAATAGGTGAATTTGTTTTGTCATTATTTGGTTTCGTAGTTAGATTGATCTAAATTGAAAGTTAATTTCTAGCATATACAATGCATGCACGCTTTGCAAGTTTTACGAAACCCCCAAGTTGACAATTAAATGATAGGTAATTAATTTGCCTTAACAAAGCCTATGCTAGCAACCTAAACTCAATTTAATCACATACCTTAAAATTAATTAGGGGATTTCTTCCCATATATTACCTTATGAGAACTTGGTTGAACGTTGAGACTCCGAGTCCCTACAAGAAGAAAATTTTTGTCAATATTATTGCAAGGAGACTGTTTCAAGTAGTTAACCAGGTTTAAAGATAAGAACCATGTATAAATTTTTAAAATGAAAAGAGAATAGTGGTGTTACCTATGGATCATAATAACTCGAGGGAAGTTTGCCTTATAAACCTATAGGAATGAAGCCAAAACCATGTAGCAAATGAGGAAGGGTTTGGTGGCCCAATTAAAAGAACAATATCATCACACTAGAATGATAGGCAGATTGGTTTGACCCTAATAATGTTGATTAAATTTTAAATGTAAATGTGAAGGGATAAATTCTAATGCCGAAAATTACCTATAAGATAATGCAAACCATTGTTGTTGAGATTGGTATCCGGAAATACAATTGGGAGTGCCATAGGAGCTCCACCCAAGTTTGTATGAGTAGAGAGGGGAAATCGAAAGTAAAGTAAGACTCAATAGAAAAGAAACTCGAAGTAAACCAAGTAAAACATAAAGAAAGTAAGGGGATAGCGAAGAATCAAAATGAAATACTTGGGGGAAAACCCTCACAAATGTGCTAACATTCAAATTAGGAATCAAAATATTTTTTCTAGAAAAAAATTGGAAATAAAAGAGTCGAAGAGTCCATTATCAGAAATGGGAAAAGACCTTAAATCATTCAGTGGAAGATCAAATCCCCTTTCAAGTTCCCTGGACCTACACAGAGGAAATTAAACATTGTGAGTAACAAAATCTTTCAATCCCCGAGGAAATATTCAAAGAAAAGAACCTATAATCAACAAATCCATGAAATTTTAGGGTTGGGCATTATCTGTTAACACCCCCATAGTCGTATAATACCATTAAGTGATTAATCCACTTCAAAACACCATATAATCCAATCAAACTAGTTTGCCTTAGGGAGGATAGTTACAACATCTAAGGAGAAAATAGTATAGAATTTCAAAGAGTATGAGAACCCAAGGGGAGGACACACTCATCGAACTTACAGAGCACCTAACTACTAAACCCAACAATGCAAATGACGTAGGAGACAAAGGGATAGGGGGTAGAACCCTAATCATTTTCCAAGGGATTTCCCACCATCAGATCTCTAAGTTTAAACTCTATGATCCCTTACTAACATATTGCATGGGTCAGACGAGGTGTCACAATGGAAACAAGCCACATAACCATAAATCTCATAGCACACTATGATATAGTTGGGGTACATTGGTTCCAAACATAAGGTTACTGTGGTAGTGCATCAACAAGGTGTATACGTTATTAAAAACAAGGTTGTGGGTTTCAAATGTGTTTAAACCACTTTTTGTCCCAACGAGCAATGGCCAACATGATTACAACCCTATAAGAATTCCTTACAAACTAATACATGGGTCAAATAATATCCTAGGATGGCTTGATGATAGTAAGCCTCCTTATCCTTATTAAGTTTTACCCATTTTTAGACAATAGATTCATATTGTCATTAACAAAGGAAAAAGGTGATGTTGGGATCAATTCGATTCATATTAAGTGAAAATACAACGATCATAAGGTAGCAATTGTGAGGTAAAAAAAAAAAAAAAAACTAGCATATTATACATCTATATACATATGTAGAAGAGAAGTGTGTGAATGCATCCCAACATCATAATGGGACAAATAAGAATGTAAAATAGCATAAGTTTTTATTTTTATTTTATTTTATTTATTTTTTTATGTGTAATTTGATGCAATTTACATGATTCTAGACCATGCAATGGAATCAGAGAGGGGAAACCCTTAATTCTCTTCCACGTTGATGTATTTTTAGGGATGAAAGAGCTAAAATGAATGGTCGAAGATGATGATGATAACATTACCTGACAACCTTGAGCACAAGACAAGGGAAAAAAGGATGGTCATTAGAAGGCTAATTAAGGGAACATATAAGCTTCCAAGGAGTATCAACCAAGTCAACTAACATAAGGTATAATGAACACACCTATGTAGGTATGGATTGGTCATACCATGACAAGTAATTCTAAGTTATTGTGAAATATTCCTTCAGGGTTAAGTTGTACCTTTCATGATATGAATTATGATTAAATGCATATGAGTTGCCAAGGTATGTTTAAGGCAGAAAATTTCCAAAACCTAAAGATTTAGTAAAAATATTCGTGATATGTACATGCATAGAGTTGTCGTGATGGAAAATGGTCAAATGAATTATTGTTGCACCCATGTAATAGACTATGGATGGAAGTGTCTGAGTTATATTTGATAATGTAATGATAGTTTCCTTTCCATATATGTGATATACACATAAAATGATTGAGTTATTAAAGTGTGTTTGAATTTTGAACTCATTTCATAATGGTTTTAAATTTCATAATGAAAGGAATATATACATATATGCTAACCTTCTTCGGTTGAATGAAAGTGCATATTGCAGGTGAAATGGCATTGGAAATGGCAATGAGTGTAAGCCCATGATGAAGGTTGGATACCACCACATACAAAAGCCAAACATCATGAGAAAGATAGCATGCTTATGAAATCTTATTTAGGAAAAAATATTTTTGATTGAAATCATTATAATGATATCTCGTGGAAAGTACATATGTCTGATACATATGAGATAAAATATCTATCCCAGAAGGCTAGATGATGGTTGTTGAAATGAAAATCCTAGGAACAAAGCCACTGTAGTGACACTAGAACTTTATTAGATGCTTTGATCACCATAAGTCATGTATATGAAATGTGTTGCGTTATATTAAAGTAATATAGAGGGATGCATTAGCTATAATATTATGTCTTTGTAACCTTCCTATGTAAGAAATCCATGGCAATAGAGACTACCCAAGTAACTATTTAGTAGATAAGGGGATGCCTAAGCCTAGAAGGTGAGTGACTGCAAGGAAGAAAAGACTTGAATAAAAGTTGTTGTGGAAGAATTGATCTTGCACGCTTATTGGGATCATGAAGGTGTTGGGTATGTGAGCAAATAGTCATCTCGACCTAAGGAATATTTATGAAGCAAAGAATGACTATAAAACTAAGTATTGAATTGAAATTTCATATTTTGAAATGTATAATTATGAGGATGCATTCAAAATTGCATGGATATGTGATTTGCACTAAGCAAATGCATGATAAAGTGAAGAAGGATGCCAATAGAATTAAGTCATGTGGGAGGCCATATAGATGGTGGATGCAAAATGATCATACATGTGCATAAGTGTCCATTTTATCCTTGCATGATTGGACCATGGACACTAGCCTTCTCGCCAATACTAAAGAGTACACGTAAGGATAGGACACCCGAGGGATTACATGGCAAAGAAGGGGTATGTGCATGTTGTTGTGTTGGGTTAGGAGTAAGGTATATAGAGGTTTGATCAAGTGTGAGAGAGGTGCCTATATGATGTGTATAAGTGTTGGTTCAACCTTCCAAAATCATCATGGTGGAATGCATGACATGGAATAATGAATTATGAAAACTAATGCAAGAATGCATTGTTTGTTTGAGGCCATGATCAATCACACAATGGTTTGCAACCTAAAACTTGTGATTTTATTATGCAATGATGAGTGCTTGATGCAAATGTGACTCAATGATGACTTTAATTATTTTTTTATGAATGGTAGTGGAAAATTATGGATTGATGTATATGGAAAAGTTTGAGGTTTTGTGTAAGTTGCTAAGTATGTTACAGTAAAGAAAATTATGTTTGAAGACTAATGACTATTTGGTTGATTACAAAGTCATATTTTATTGTAAATGAGTTGGTCTTAGACATGGAAGGCATGTATGACCATAAAGAATATTAACACCTACTACAATTAGAGCAGACATGATGAGACCGGGGAACCTTGTGATGAGAAATCTAGGTCCCTTGACAAAATAGATTGACATATATTATGTATGATGAAAGTTGACTAGATTTCTAACTAAAATTTTTGAGATAAAATCTCATGGTAACTATATGCACATTTTACAATTGAGATGAAGAATTTGTCTAGGAAGGAGAAGTGATGGTTGTTGAAATGGAAAGTGGAAAAAAGAGGCTACTGTTAAGACATGAGAACCCTATGATAAGCCATGTTCATTTGTAACAACAACTATGTGGTATGGAGCAACCAAGGGTTATTTTTCCTGTAAGACTTCACAAGTCTCCATACTATTCTTATGTGAAGAAGCCTTGACAAATGTTGAATCACTTGAGGATTGTTTATTAGAGAAATGGATGCCTAATCCTAGAGGGTGAGTGACTACAAGGAAGATAAGACTTAAGAAAATATCAAGAAAATTGGGATCATAAGCACATTGGGCATGCTTTGGAAAAATAGTGAGTTGAGTTTATTTGCGAAATCCATATGGATGTGAATCCACAAACATACATATAAGTATTGTGTTTGAATAAATATCTTATTTTTGAAATTCAATTAAATACTTATGCATGGAAAAGGGTTTTCAAATATCGATTTATTGATAAATGTTTAATGGAATGCCAAAGGTCTAGAGGTGGTCGGAAGGTGAAGGAAAAATGACAAAAGAATAGTTGAAGAGAACCATGTTGTTGGTGAAGCCAAAGAATCATTAAGGAATGTTGATGTAGTAGAAGAGAGCACATAGGATGGTGTTGCTACAATTAAAAAAATGCTCAAAGTGGGTGTGAACATCAAGGATGATGTTCCTTTAAGGGAGAGGGGATTGTATCATTCCTATCTTGACCCTCGAAATAATTTATAAAATATTTGTAATTAATTATGTTGGGGCCATTAGTCAAGTCCCACTAGCACAACCTAATAAGGATGGGCCTCGTCAATAAGGCAGCCCAGGATCAAACCTCACAGGGGGTGGTTATGCCATGTGCTAGGGGGAGGAGACATGCTAAAAAAATCTAGTCAGCTAAGGGTTGGTGTGGCTAGGCCGGGTGCGATCCCCGTGTGACTTTGACAACTTAGATGCCCTTGGGCCACGGCTCTCAAGCCACAGGTCAAGCTTGTAGGATCAAAGAAAACTTGACAAAAAAAAAATTGGTGCCATTATATTGCCTATGTTGGAAACACAACAAAAATGAACTAGATGAATCTAAGAACAAGATATATGTAATATAAATGCTTGATTAATAAATATGTTGATACAACCGATTGGAAACATAGGAGCAATAGTACATGCTATGATACCATGAGTGGGAAAATGATGAGAGCGTTGCAGAAATTGTCTTACCAAATCCTTTCCATGAAATTTGAATTTAAATATGAGCCTTTTCCTTCTTTCCCAATAACCAAATTATTATGAATAGCTTGGTAGTTGGAACAATCACCCTCATAAATATGGAAGTTGAGTTGGAAACTACAATTATTCTTTATAATTTATTGGAAGGAATGGGTTGAGTATGTTCCCCGCATTTTCAACTTCACTCACAAATTTCCGAGGAGATTGAAGTAAATGTGGGACTGTGTAGATTATGGAAAAATATGGAATGGAACAAAGACCCATGAAGGAAAAAGGGGTCCAAGACATTAAACCCATGTGTCTTTACTCTCCGTAGGTGTCTCTTTTTGCATGAATGGAGATAGGAATTCATTCATTCATGGGTTCCCACATATGCCCAAAAAAAGTACCACTCGCAAATTGGAATGATGTTGGTGTGTTTTTGGCTCCCTAGAAACGAATTATGCATGTTAAACATTTGCAAAAAGAGCTATGGTCTCTAGCTAGGAAGAGTGGGCTCTAATTCGATGTGTTTTATTTGAGCATGACAAGAAATAGGTGGGAAAATCATCAAGGGACTATAGAGTAGTGAAGGGATTCCATTATCTACTTTGTTATCCAAGATGAGAGGCCTCTAGAGATCACAGAGGGCTAGACTCAATTGGGAAATTAGATCCCTAAAACTATCATATATGTGAAGGAGTATCCTTCACCTAGCTCAAATACCAACAAATGATCAATTTTCCCCTTGTGATATCACGACATGGATAGGGACTCACCAACCATAAAAGATTGATGTGTATTTGAACCTATGGTTCGGTAGAAGAGGCTCCTTCTTAAATTGGTTACCAACTTGGAATTTTAGCCAAGTGTTTCCTCTATTAATTCGCTTCTTGAAGAGATGAAGGTTTGTAGTCTTTAACTTTCTAAAAATGAAAACTTGATTATATGATTATGGCATATTTACATATCCATGCAAAATTTTAAAGTTATCTATGAATTTAATACATTTCAACATGAATGTATACTACTCCGAGTTTACTAGAGATTTTTAGGAATAATGTGATGTCAGAAGTGCAAAATTTAATTCCTACTTAGAGGCGGGTACTTTTGGTGGATAGTAATCATTAGTAAATATGTATATCTACAATTTTTTCCTATCTATTAAAGTGACGAGGAATGCATGAATAACGTAATTATGCTTAATTACATATGAATATTGTTTATTTTTGTGTAATGACTTATTTAAATTTTGGTGAGCAATAGCTCATGGTAAATATGTTTATGTAGATAAGTGTAAATAATGTGAGAAGTTTCCTTCTTCCTAAAAATTGAATTTGAAACTTCAAATATATAAATTCATTTCAATTATAAACATTTGCATAAATGTTAGAATTAGTAAATGATGGTAAGAAATCTTTTCGCTTAAGTGAATCTGGTGAATTCTACATTCTCCATATAAGAATATTTATATGCATGTACTAAAAGTTTCCAAAGGTAAACTCTTTGATTTTTACCTCCTATCAAAGCTGGTAGAACTCATGGTATATATGTTTAATTAGATGAATACAAAGAATTTAAGGAGTTTCATTATTATAAGTTCATTTGAATTATAAGCAAGTACATAAATTTTAGAGTTAGTAAAAAATATTTTCAGTTAAATGAATGTAGTGAATTATGCATTATGTATATCATAATATTTATAGACATGTGCTCTAATTTTCCAAAGGTAAAGGATTTTTACTGGAACGTGTGGAAGTCACCAATGCATCCACACCATCGAGGAATGACTTGAGGATTTAAAAGGTAAAAGTATTAGATTTCATTGATTACTCTCAACATAGTGTGTGGAATTCACCTACGACATCCACACCACCAGAATGACTTAAGGGTTTAAAAGGTAAAAGTATTAGATTTCACTAATTAGTCGCGACATTGGACAAACTTTTCGAAAGGGTAAGATATTAAATTTCACATATAGTTTGAAGAGTTCATCCACATTCGATGTAAAGTTTTTCGATAAAATTTTTTGAGGTTGATTGATGTGGTCGGTAAAAATTTTGTGGAGTTTAATTATTGTAGTTGGGAGTCATTTTTTTTTAAAACGGGGAGATGATGTTTATAATATGAGTCGAGATTTATGTTAAATTTGGATTTACCAAGTGCCGAGAGGGATCAAGTTTGTGATTAAGATGGATCTAAGTTGTTATTCGTGCATTCCATAATGGATTTCATAAAATCTTTAAATAGGATTCATCGTAATGAAAACCATGGACAAAGACCATGGGCATCAACCCATCAAATGACTAACTCAAACTTATATATAATTTTTTTTTTGAGTTGTATTGAGAGGTGCTCTCGAGTGAAGAGATGTTCTAATGTGTCATTATGTTATGCAATATAAATTTTTTGACTTGGTCAAATAAAAATAAAAATAAATAAAATATATATTATTAAAGTAAAATTAAAATTAAAAAAAATTAACAAACTAATGCTTATATATATTGTTATGTTAGTTCAAGTAAAATCTTGAGGTCATAGAGAGCCCATGGGGCTTTGGATTGACGGCGAATGGGTGAATTGTTAAGGCACTCTTGTAATAGGTCATCGGTTCAAATCCCATGCTAACTTACAAAAAAAATAATTTGAGGTCATAGTGTCAATTTGCTGTTTGGGCTCATCTCTCAAGGTGTAAAGGTATAAACCCTTGGGCTCATCTCTCAAGGTGTAAAGGTAAACCCTTGGGCTCATCTCTCAAGGTGTAAAGGTGTAAACCCTTCCTTACGCTTGATAGCTTTGGAGTCAAGATGGATTTGGGTTGGTTTTAATGTTGAATGAGTCAACATAACATTTACCACATTGTTGCCATACTAGTTTGTAGAGTGTCCCTCAATACAATTACATTTAAAACTGAACAAATCTCTCAAGGTGTAAACCCTTCCTTAAGCTTGATAGCTTTGGAGTCAAGATGGATTTGGGTTGGTTTTAATGTTGAATGAGTCAACATAACATTTACCACATTGTTGCCATACTAGTTTGTAGAGTGTCCCTCAATACAATTACATATGTTGTTGTTGTTGTTTTTTTTTTTTTGGTTGTGGTTGACCCATAGAGGATTTGAACCTTGAATTTCATGTTTACATAATACTTCATAACACAATGATTATAAATTGAGTTGCCTCTCATGGGATACATCTCATGTTGTTAAATAAAATAAAAAAAAACCACACAACAACAACAATAACTAAAATATAACTCTATTTTAAATTGTTAGTAGTGCAACCATATAAATTAAATAATAAATTAAATAGTTGTTAACACCGATAGTATCAATCCATAATAAACATCAAAACACTTACTCCATGATACATTTCATGTTGCTAAAATTATAAAAAATATAAAAACTAGATTATTAAAATTATAATAATTATTATTGATTATAAAAAATAACACTATATAGGTTAAACATATATATATATATATATATATTATATATTATATATTATATATATTAAAAAACCCTTGATGCTGGTGGAAGAGTGTGGTCATATTGGGATTAAGGGTAGGGACTATCCCCTCTTGTTCACTCAACTATGTGACATGTGGCGTGTTGATCGCATGCAATACGGTTCACATAGAAGGTTCGAGATTAGGGGTGGTAGCCTTATATGTGGGTTGGCGAGAGTGGTAATGTTGTTTGCAAGCTTGGTTATGGGTATTGTTAGGGTTCTATAATAGGAATTAGTGGTGTTGGCCTCTTGCTATTCTTTTTTGTCAATTTAGCCTATGAATCACTAGGTGGCATAGCCTAAAGGTTTGCTTGTCCAAGGAGCCATTTAGTTCTTGAAGTCCTTTGGTCAAGACAAGTATGAATGTTTGGGAGATATTTTTACATATACATTATGGCTTAGATCATGTTGCAAGTGTTTTCATGGTGAAGTGTCAGAAGCATCTTTCCAACGGTATACCTGGTGCTTCAAACCGACTTCTGAATCAAAAGATAGAGCAAGTTGATGCATGCTCCTTGAAACAACAAAACAAAGAAAAATGCCCAAGTGTGAAATTATTTATTTGAATTATTAAAATTAATTAAAAAATAACTTAGCAACCCAATCTCTAAAACATTACAACCACATTTAATTTAATGCGTCACCCAATAATGAATTTTGAAGTCAAAATAAAAAAAGTCAAACTAAGTTATGACCCCACACTTCATGCATTAAACTTCCCTAATGTGAAATGCCTCGAGATATGTGAATATTGACATCGACGGTTATTGATGAATTTCAGGGGGTGGTGGGGGCGAGAGGGGGTTGCCTATTCATCTTTTAACCTACCCCCCCCCCCCCCCAAAAGGTGGTTTCACCTTTACCATGTTTTACAACTGTCAGCTTCTACTTCATTTTGGGTCGAATTATTCAAAATGGAGATTTAAATTGCAGACATTGCTTAAGGGGAAAAGTGCGTGGGCGATTGCAAATGGGGATGAACTAAAGTTGACTGTAGCCATAGGTGGAACAACCTCAACAATTTAGGATTGGGAAAAGAGGGAGAACAAAGAGAAAGTGTTGTTGAAATTGTAAGTGAAAGACTACATTATCCTTCACATTAGAGAGTGTAAATCAACAAATGATATTTGGGAAACTCTCAAGGATTAGTATGAGATAAATAATACAAATCGCTTATTGTTCATGAAGAGCAAGATTCTCTCCATTAAAATGGAGGAGAGTGAATCAGTCATCGCATTCATCTCTCGAATCAAGGAGCTGAAAAATACACTGGTCGATATAGGGGAGACAGTGTCGAACATTGATCTTTTCATGGTTACCATGAATGGTGTGACTGATGAATATCATAGGTTTATTATAGGCCTGAACACAAGGGAGAAATCCCCCAATTTCGAAGAATTGATAGGGATCTTGATGCAAGAGGAAGAGAGACGGATGACTTTGAAACCCTAGAATTCAAATCTCGCATTAATGGACAAGAAAAATCCTTTCAAAGGGAAACCAAGCACAGGACAAAAGGCGGAGGTACACCGCAGGGAAACCAAGCGTAGGACAAAAAGGCAGAGGTACACCATAGAGAAAGTGACCTCAAGGTATGTCTTCAACCAGAAATGATTCATGTATCAAGTGTTTTTACTGTGGTAAATTCGGTCACATTGCTAGGAATTTCCATAAGAAGAAGCTTGATGAAACTCACCACAAACAAAAGAAGCATGCAGGGCACTTTGCTGATGAAGATCAGAATCAGAACCTCAGACTGTTTGTGTCTGACTCTGCTTTCTCTGCTGAGAATGTTGAAGCGGAAACTTGGTTTGTGGATTCTAGAGCTTCCACTCACATGACAGGTAATAGAAATTGGTTTGAAAATTTTAAGAGACCAACAATCGTGCTAATATCTACCTTGGTGATGACAAAGGATACCAAATTAAAGGGTATGGAAATATTCCTATGATATTGCCTGATGGTAATATCAGGCATATTAAAAATGTGATGTACGTACCAGGAATTAAAATGAATTTGATCTCTCTCTCTATGATTACAGACCAAAATCTTAAGGTAGAGTTCTTTAAATCTTACTGTGTTATTAAAGATTTGTTGGATCATTTGAAGCCAATTGCAACAGGAATATGAGTTGGAGGTTTGTACAAGTTGAATGTTACAAGTGCACCACATCAAGCATTAACTTCAACATCTATGACAACAGTGAACCTATGGCATCAAAGATTTAGACACATCAACCTTTCTGACTTATTGTTGCTACAAAAACAAGGTATGGTTAATGGACTCCTTGTTTTAAAAAATGCACATGTTGATTGTGAATGATGTGCACTTGGAAAGATGCACAGGGATGAATTCCCCTCAATTTTAAATAAAAGAGAGAGAGATATCCTCGAACTTGTGCACATTGACATATGTGGACCAATGCAGACAAGATCATTAGGAGGAGCATACTATTTTTAATTATTTGTTGATGATTGCACAAGATATACTTGGGTATATTTTCTCAAAAAGAAGAGTTATACGTTTGAATATTTTAAAGAGTTTCGAAGTATGATTGAAAAATAGACAGGGAAGGTAATCAAAGTTCTCCACTCAAATCAAGGGGGAGAATACAAGTTTGGAAACTTAGTCAAATATTGCAGGGACCATGGGATAATTCAACAGTTTACAGTACCCGACACTCCACACTAGAACAAGGTTGCAGAGAGGAAGAATAGAACCTTGGTGGAGTGTGCACGCAACATGTTGAAAGGTAAGAACCTATCTAATGGTTTTTGGGCATAAGACATTAATACTACATTCTATTTAAAGAATAGGAGTCCAACGAAGAGCCTTGAACTTAAGACTCCATTCGAGGCTTTATATGGTTTTAAGCCCGCAGTTAGTAATTTAAGAGTTTTTGGTTCAAAAGCTTTTGCTCATGTTCCAAAGGAGGATAGGAAGAAATTTGATTCTAAGGCCATCAAATTCATATTTGTAGGGTATTGTTATGAGTTTAAAGCATAAAATTTGTTTAATCCATCTACTCACAATGTGTTTGCCAGTAGAGATGTTATATTTCATGAGCAGGTTGATGAAGGAAACAGAGACAAAGGCTATGAGGAGGTGAACATTCCTTTGCTAATGGAAGAAAACAATGAGGAAATTAAAGATGGCCATGTGCAGTAGCAGCAACAACAACAGCAAAATGAAGAATCAAGTGATGTGGGTAGAGTCAGCAAGCCAAGTCCACTAAAGAATGAGCTAGAGAGACTTGAGGCATGTCTGCCACTAAGGAGATTAGATGGGCAGAATCAATTACCAGCAAGATATAGGGATCATGCTCTTATAACTAGTATGTTAAATGTTGTTGAACCATCAAATTATAAAGAAGCAAGTCAATATGATGAATGGAGGGCAGCCATGGAAGAGGAATATGAGTCTATAGTTAAGAACAAAACCTGGGATTTAGTTGAATTGCCCAAAGGGAAAGAAACCTATAGGTTGCAAATGGTTATATAAACCTAAATTTAAATCACATGCTAGTTAGACAAACACAAATCTAGGTCAGTAGCTAAAGGTTACACACAAAGAGAAGGAATAGATTATGAGGAAACCTTTGCTCCGGCAGCTAAGCTAAACATTATTAGAATGTTGATAGCTTTAGCTACAAAACATCATTTGAGTCTACACCACCTAGATGTGAAGTTTGCATTTTTAAATGGAGAACTGAAAGAAGAGGTTTATTTAAAATAACTTGAAGGGTTTATCAAATAAGGGCAGGAGCATTTAGTCTACAAATTAAAGAAGGAATTATATGATTTAAAACAGGCGCCCAGGTCGTGGTACGAAAAAATTGATTCATTTTTCCTGCATCATAGTTATAAAAGGAGAAAAAATGACTCAAATTTGTATATTGTGCTTAATGAAAAGGAGCAAATTGTTTTGATTTCTTTATATGTAGATGATTTAATTATCACTCGAAATGTTGATGAAATGATTAAAGAAATCAAAGTGAAGATGTCACAAGTTTTTGAAATGAAATACCTCGGAGAATTACACTATTGTTTGGGTCTGGTAGTTTGGAGGGACCCTGCACAAAATTTTCTAACTCAAGGGAAGTATGTTAGAGGGTTACTGAAAAAGTTCAGAATGGAGCAATGCAAAGCTGCCTTAGTGCCTTTACAACAGAATCTTAAACTTCGAATGGAGGATGATTCCAAAGAGGTGGATGCCACATTGTATAGACAACTAGTTGGGAGTCTGATTTATTTGACTACAACTACACCGGACTTAGCATTTTCAGTCAATATGTTAAGTTAATTCATGTCAAAACCTCTTGAGAATCACTGGGTGGCAATAAAAGGTGTCTTGAGATACCTTCAAGGAACCATTAGTTTTGGTATTAAGTACACTGATTCTTCTGATGTTAATTTGACAGGTTTTTCAAATTGAGACTGGGCAGGAAACCTAGATAACATAAGATCCATAATAGGTTATGCTTTCAACATTGGGACTGGGGTAATTGCTTGGAGCAACAAGAAGTAAAGTATGGTTTCCTTATATTTTACAAAAGCAGAGTATTAGGAAATGTGCGCAGCCACGTGTGAGGCTATTTGGTTGAGGAGACTTCTCCATGATGCTAGAGAAGAACAAAAAGGTGCAACAATAATCAAACATGACAATCAAATCTCAATCAATCTGGTGAACAACCCTTTGTTTCAAAAAAACACAAAACATATTGATACTCAGTTTTATTTTGTTAGAGAGAAGGTTCACTATAAATAAATTCTTATTGAATATTGTAAAACTTGTGATAATGCAACATATATTTTTACTAAGCCTCTTGGGAGGATTAAATTTGAAATGTTTAAGGAGATGTTAGGAGTACAGGTGAACCCTTTCTCCATTAAGGGTGAGTGTTGAAATTAATGGAGAATATGTATTAGTGGAGAGAGTTTGTTTCAAAGTTGAGCGTATGTCCTAGATTAGTATTAGATCCTATTTTCTAGGTGTCAGTTCTAATTATCATTTTTGTGATGTAAACTTATATATTATTATTTCAATAATGAATTGGTAGAGCATTCTCCGCTTTGTGTAGTCTCCAAGTGCAGCTTGCTATTGAAAGATTCTAAGTTTCAAATTATAAGTTGTCTTCCTTAATTTTAACAAGTCATTTGTGCCATTTGATTAATTGAATTTCCCTGGAGCTTAGGTTTCTATGAAGCTTGGATATATTTATGAAATGAATTTACAAGTGAAAGTAAAAGGAGAATTTTACGGTGATATATTTATGAAATGAAGTTATAGGTGAAAGAAAAAGGAGGGTGAGTAAAAATGAAATTTTGACAAAGAAGAAATAAATGTTTTTTTTATGGCATAAAGAGGAGAAATGCATGGGAAATGAAATGTGGATAAATACTTATCCAAAAAATTGACAGGAGTAAAACGATAAAGTAAAAATACTTTATCAACCATGGCAAAACAGGACATTGTTTTTAAAATCCATGGAAGGAGAAACAAGACATGGTATTTAAAATCCATAGAAAGGAGAAACCAGACATGGTTTTTAAAATCCATGGAAGGAAAAACTAGACATGGATTTTAAAACAAGACATGGATTTCATAACAAGAGGATGGTTTATTAAATCATTCAAAGAAATATTTTGAAATTTTATTTTTTGAAATTCATTTATAGGTTTAAGCAAAATATTTTTGGAAATATTAGTCAAAATATTTTCTTCCCAAATATTTTGGGACAATGATGAACTATTTAAACTTGATGAAAGGCAAAGACCATGGAAAAAAAGGTTCGACACATAAATTTTATTTAACTCCAAAATACAATTAATTTATTGATCAACTAGGTGGAAAACATCAATAAATAGGCAATTATTTTCAGATTTTTTGGCTTAGAAATAACAGTCAAAGGAATAGCTAGTTGATATAGGTGGCATAGTTAATCAGATTTGAGAGGGAAGCTAGTAGGTTTTGTGAAGACAACTTCAACCTCTCCAAATTCCAAGGCAGAGGATCAACATTTAAAAACCAATTTCCAGATTTGAGGGTTGAAGATTTTCCAGCAATTCCAAATTTCATGCAGTTTTCCAGTGATTGATTTTGTCTTTAGTTTGTTATTAATATTTTTCCAGAAATTGTGAGATATTATTTTATAACCATTTCCTTTTTGGAGACTGAAGTTAGTTTAGCATAAATTTTATAAACATGTTGTAATAAGACTTAGAATCGGTTGGAAATTGCATGAAGAAAAGAGCCACATTTTGATGTAAGTTGTGTTGCATTGACGTGATCAATTTGCTATAATACAGAGAAGTTTTGTTCCAAGATTCCCTTGTCAAACTATTTGGTGATGTATTTCTCATGTAAAATTGTTATTTTCTCACTTTTCCATATGTTTTCAGTTTCTATTGTTTCAAGAAGATTAAGGGTCAAAATTGCTTAAATGTACTCTGCTCTGGCTTCTAAACAATATCAATGTTTTTAATATGATGTTAAGTATAAAATTCATCTCAGCATGCTCTACAATTAAATCATTTTCATCCTAAACACTCCACAAATAATTTAAAAGATCCAAAAGTTTGCTTATCCTGTCCTGTTGCAACTGCTCTGTTACTTTTGTATTTGATCACCCTACGACTCATAACTCCATGCCCAATGGTCTTTCCCTACAATTTTCAACCAAATATTTGAAAAACCAACGTCAGAACTCAATAACTAGCCTAATGTCTTAAAGCAGAAATCTAAATAAAAAAGAGAGATCCCTCTCTGAAGTTGGAAGGGCTAGATCCCAACTTTGCAAGTGGTTTTGTGGTTAACTTTGGGTTTCTCTCCATAGCCTTGGGAAATTACAGAGTGATAACATTCTAGAGACCATACTGGGGATTGAAAGGTTTCATCTTCCCCAAGAAATAATATCAAGTTTCAAATCTGGTTGCTGATGGTGGACAATGGTGAGACATATGAAGACTGGAACATTCACCTGGCGATTCCAAACAGTTTCAAGATGATCTAAAGAATCCACTCGCAGTAGGATCCAAAAAATAAGATTAGTTCTCGATCTATAAGCTATGTTCCTATGCATTGCATTCCTATTCCAGGCTTTCCAAATCGCATGCCTGGTGTAAGTTGGAAGACTTATTTACCTACCTTCAAAGATAAAAAAGGAGATGATGCTGCTTTGCATCTGATTAGGTTTCATATGCACATCCATAAGTTTAAAGTTAAATTTCATGAAGATTGTCTTATGAAGATGTTCATGGTGTCCTTGGAGGGAAATGCACAATCATGGTATGAAATCTTGCCAAGTGATTGTTTATATTCTCTTAGAGATTTTCATACATTATTTTATGAGAGTTATAAAGAACACCATCCTTCTTCGTTGCTGGTCAAATATTCTTGCACACATTTTGACAATGTTATTGAGGATTTGGAAAGTTGTTATGAAGATGATAAATTTATGGATGATGAGATTATATGGGCTATTCATGAGAGACCTTTCAACCATGAATAAGATGAAGAAGCTGGTTGTTATGACACTCAAGAAAATTTCCAACAAATAGTTATTTCTCCCATGAGTGAAAATGAAACAAATCTGCAATTCAATGACCTACTTTCTTATGAACTTGGTGATGACATTTCACAACCTTTATACATTTTAGAAGAACAAGAGAACAAACAACCTAGTTGTAATGAAGAAACAAAGCTTACAGATGATGGTATGCATCAATCTTCTCAGATTTTTAGAATTGAAAATGATCATTCTAGTTCCCTTGTATTCCTTTCTTCTCCTGAGTTTTTAATTCACGATTTTTTTTTTGAAAATTAGAATTCTAAGTTTGCTAGAGTAGAAAGTCAAGAAAGCCATGACCCATTCATTATTTTTAGCAATAATATGCAACAAGTTTGTTCCTTTAATATTAATGCAAAAATTTATGAAGAGTAGGTTTATGAAACTACATGCACAAAGATTCTCAACAACACAATGATTCAGGATAATTATGAAGTAGAGCAGGTTGTTCTAGACCTCGGGGGTATAGACCTTTTTGTAATTCAAGATGTAGTTGCCTCAATTGAAAATCTGCCTCCAAGTTCAGATAATGAAGAGTTTGATGAAGAAGAACAAGCCAATATGTTGCAGTCATCAAGGAAAATGGTTGTTCTTATGTTTGTGGATTAAGGTCAACAACTTCAGTGGCAATTTGGGTTGCCAGTTTCATATCTTTTCTGCCTATTCATGAGAATTATGAGCACAACTCAGTCAAGTAGCCATTTGCTTGATTGGCTACATTGGAGAGAAGAGATCACATAGTGTATATAATTTCAGCAAGTGTGGACAACCATCATCAAAGTTTGAAGCCCGAGGAGAAGGCCCTAAGACTTTGGTGATGTGTTGTCAAATTTCTGATTTATTTTAATGTTTGCAACAAAGTTTTTAGTTTGCAGTGTACAATTCAGATTCTAGTTTGAAGAATGGATTTGGTTCAGTTTGAGAATTGGAACAGATTACCAGTTGGGTTCCAGTTGGGCAGTTGCGTTTCAGGGCATAGCATGTTGCAGGTTTGGGATCAACCCAATGGATCAGGCTACTAGTCTACAATGTTCAAGGCGCCTCACAAGGAGGATGTCATCCCCATTGGAGCCAATGTTAGCGTCTTATAATAGGAATTAGTGGTGTTGGCCTCTTGCTATTCATTTTGGTTAGTTTAGCCTATGAATCACAGGTGTCATAGCCTAAAGGTTTGATTGTCCAATGAACCATTTATTTCTTGAAGTCCTCTGGTCAAGACAAGTCTAAATCTCTGGGAGATTTTTTTTTGCATATAAATTCTAGGTTAGATCATGTTGCAGGTGCTTTCATGGTGAAGTTCTCATAAGAATATTTCCAAGAGTATATCTGGTGCTTCAAACCGACTTCCAGATCAAAAGATAGAGCAAGTTGAATTATCCTCCTCAAAACAAAGAAATATGCCTAAGTGTGAAATTATTTATTTGAATTATTAAAATTAATTCAAAAATAACTTAGCAACCCAATCTCTAATTTAATTTCATGCATCACCTAATAATGAATTTTGAAGTAAAAAAAAAAAGTATGTTATGACCCGACCCTGCACTTCATGCATTAAACTTCCCCAATATTTACATCGATGGTTGGGGGAGGTTCTATTGAATTTGGTTTGGGGGGGGGGGGGGGGGGGGGGTTTCTATTCGACCCATTTTGGGGGGATGGTGTTCTATTCGACCCGCCCGCCTCCAACAAAGTGTTTCCCTCCAAAAAAAAAAGTGGTTTCACCTTACCGTGTTTTACAATTGTCGGCTTCTACTTCATTTCAGACCTCCCTACTAAAACCATTTAATGAAGCTACAGGTGAAAGCAAAAGGAGGCTGAGTAAAAATGAAATTTTGACATAGAAGAAAGAAATAGTTTTGCTATGGTATAAAGAGGAGAAATGCAAATGTGGATAAATACTTATCCAAAAAAATAAAAGGGTAAAGTAAAAGTACTTTACCAACCATGGCAAAAAAGGACATGGTTTTTAAAATCCATGGGAAGGAGAAACTAGACGGCGGTTTTTAAAATTCAAAGGAAGGAGAAACAAGACATGATTTTTAAAATTCATGGGAAGGAAGAACAAGGCATGGGTTTAAAAACAAGACATGTAGTTCAAAACAAGATGATGGTTTATTAAATCATTCAAATAAATATTTTGAAATTTTATTTTTTGAAATTCATTTACAAGTTTAAGCAAAATATTTGGAAATAGTATTCAAAATATTTTCTTCCCAAATATTTTGGGACAATGATGAACTATTTAATGATGATGAAAAACAAAGACTATGGAAAAAGGTTCAACACATAAATTTTATTTAACTCCAAAATACAAATAAGTTTTTGATCAACTAGGTGGAAAACATTAATAAATAGGCAATTATTTTCAGATTTTTTGGCTCAAAAATAACAATCAAAGGGATAGCTAGTTGATATAGTTGGCAGAGTTAATCAGATTTGAGAGGGCAGCTAGCAGTTTTTGTGAAGACAACTTCAACCTCTCCAGGTTCCAAGGCAGAGGATCAACATTTAAAAACCAATTTCCAGATTTGAAAGCTGGATATTTTCCAGCAGTTCCAGATTTCCTGCAGTTTTCCAATGATTGATTTTGTCTTTAGTTTATTATTCAGATTTTTCCAAAAATTGTGAGATATTATTTTGTAATCAGTTCCTTTTCGAAATCTGGAGTTAGTTTAGCATACATTCTATAAACATGTTGTAATAAGACTTAGAATAGGTTGGAACTTGCATGAAGAAAGGAGCCACATTTTGATGTAAGTTGTGTTGCACTGAAGTGATCAATTTGCAATAATATAGAGAAGTTTTGTTCCAAGTTTCCCATGTCAAACTATTTGGTGATGTACTTTCTCATGTAAAATTGTTATTTTCTCATATTTCCATATGTTTTAAATTTCTATTGTTTCAAGAAGATTAACGGTTGAAATTCCTTAAATGTACTCTGCTCTGGCTTGTAAACAATATCAATGTTTTCAATCTGATGTTAAGTATAGAATTCATCTCATCATGCTCTATATTTAATTGAACTTAAATCATTTTCATCCTAAAAACTCCACAAATACTTTAAAATATCGAAAAGTTTGCTTATCCTTCCCTGTTACAACTGCTCCGTTATTTTTGTATTTGATCACCCTACGACTCATAACTCCATGCCCAATGGTCTTTCCCTACAATTTTCAACCAAACCTTTGAAAAACCAACCTCAAAACTCAATAACTAGCCTAATATATTAAAGCAGAAATCTAACTAAAAAGGAGATATCCCTCTCTGAAGTTGGAAGGGCTAGATCCCAACTTTGCAAGTGGTTTTGTGGTTACCTGTGGGTTTCTCTCCATAACCTTGGGAAATTACAGAGTGATAACATTCTGGCGACCATACTGGGGGCTGAAAGGTTTCATCTTCCCTAGGAAATACTATCAAGTTTTAGATTTGGTCGCTGATAGTGGACAACGGTGAGACATATGAAGGCTAAAACATTCACCTGGTGATTCCAAACAGTTTGAAGCTAATCTAAAGAATTCACTGGTAGCAGGATCCATAAAACAAGACGAGTTCTCGATCTATAAGGTATGCTCATATGTATTGCATTCATATTCTAGGTTTTCCAAATAGCATGCCTGGTGTAAGTTGGCAGACTTATTTACCTACCTTGAAAGATAAAAAAGGAGATGATGATTCTTTGCATCTGATTAGGTTTCATATGCACATCCATAAGTTTAAAGTTAAATTTCATGAAGATTGTCTTATGAAGATGTTTATGGTGTCCTTGGAGGGAAATGCACAATCATGGTATGAAATCTTGCCAAGCAATTGTTTATATTCTCTTAGATATTTTCATATAGTATTTTATGAGAGATATAAAGAACATCATCCTTCTTT
Organism: Pinus taeda; assembly: GCA_000404065.3. Lineage (NCBI taxonomy): Eukaryota > Viridiplantae > Streptophyta > Pinopsida > Pinales > Pinaceae > Pinus > Pinus taeda. The sequence goes on from APFE030172227.1 coordinate 126,243, forward strand.
GTTGTTGGTCAAATATTGTTGCACACATTTTGACAATTTTATTGAGGATTTAAAAATTTATTGTGAAGATGATCAATTTATGGATGATGAGATTATAGAGGCTATTTATGAGAGACCTTTCAACCATGAAGGAGATGAAGAAGTTGGCTATTATGACACTTAAGAAAATTTTCAGCAAATAGTTATTTCTCCCATGAGTGAAAATGAAACAAATCTGCATTTCAATGACCTACTTTCTTATGAACTTGTTGATGACATTTCACAACCTTTATACATTTCAGAAGAACAAGAGAACAAACAACCCAGTTGTAATGAAGAAACAAAGCTTACATATGATAGTATGCATCAATCTTCTCAGATTTTCAGAAATGAAATGGATCCTTCTAGTTGCCTTGTATTCCCTTCTTCTCCCGAGTTTTTAATTCAGGAATTTTTTTCCTTCTGAAAATCAAAATTATAAGTTTGGTATCGTAGAAAGTCGGGAAATACATGATCCATCCATTATTTTCAGCAATATATATAGCAAGTTTGTTCCTTTAAGCTTAATGCAAAAAGTTGTGAAGAGCAGATTTATGAAACTACATGCACAAAGATTCCCATCAACGGAATTATTTAGGATAATTATGAGGTAGAGCAAATTGTTATAGACCCTGTGGGAATAGACCTTTTTGTTATTAAAGATGCAACTGCCTCAATTGAAAATCTGCCTCAAGGTTTAGATAATGAAGAGTTTGATGAAGAAGAACAGGTCAATCTGTTGCAGTCAACAAGGAAAATGATTATTCTTATGTTTGTGGATTACGGTCAACAACTTCAATGGCAGTTTGGGTTGCTAGTCTCATATATTTTATGCCTCCTCATGAGAAGTATGAGCATAGCTCAATCAAGTATCCATTTGCTTTATTGGCTACATTGGAGAGAAGAGATCACCTAGTGTATATACTTTCAGTAGGTGTGGATAACCATCATCAAAGCTTGAAGCCCGAGGAGAAGGACCTAAGACTTTGGTGATGTGTTGTCAAATCTTTGATTTATTTTAATGTTTGCAACAAAGTTTTTAGTTTGCAGTGTACAGTTCATATTCTAATTTGAAGAATGGATTTGGTTCAGTTTGAGGATTAGAACAAATTACCAGTTGGGTTCCAATTGCAGTGGTTCCAGGGCATAACATGTTGCAGGTTTGGGATCAGCCCAATGGATCAGGCTACTAGTCTACGGTGTTCGTGGCACCTCACGGGGAGGATTCCATCCCCATTGGAGCCAATGTTAGGGTCCTATAATAGGAATTAGTGGTGTTGGCCTCTTGCTATTCATTTTGGTCAGTTTAGCCTATGAATCACTAGGTGTCATAGCCTAAAGGTTTTCTTGTCCAAGGAGTCATTTAGTTCTTGAAGTCCTCTGGTCAAGACAAATTTGAATGTTTGGGATATTTTTTTGCATATAAATTCTGGGTTAGATCATGTTGCAGGTGCTTGGTGAAATTCTCAAAAGCATATTTCCAATGGTATATTTGGTACTTCAAACTAACTTCCAGATCAAAAGATAGAGTAAGTTGAAGTCTGCTCCTCAAAACAAAGAAAAATGCCTAACTGTGAAATTATTTATTTGAATTAATAAAATTAATTCGAAAATAACTTAGCAACCCAATCTCTAAAATGGAGGCTGAGTAAAAATGATTTTTTTACATAGAAGAAAGAAATGTTTGGGTTTTAAAATTCATAGGAAGGAGAAACACGACATGGTTTTTAAAATTCATGGGAAGGAAAAACAAGACATGGATTTCAAAACAAGAGGATGGTTTATTAAATCATTCAAAGAAATATTTTAAAATTTTATTTTTTGAAATTCATTTACATGTTTAAGCAAAATATTTGGAAATATTATTCAAAATATTTTCTTCCCAAATATTTTGGGACAATGATGAACTATTTAATGATGATGAAAGACAAAGACTATGGAAAAAAGGTTTGACACAAATTTTATTTAACTCCAAAATAAAAATAATTTATTGATCAACTAGGTGGAAAACATCAACAAATAGGCAATTATTTTCAGATTTTTTGGCTCAGAAATAGAAATCAAAGGGACAACTAGTTGATACAGGTGGAAGAGTTAATAAGATTTGAGAGGGCAGCGAGCAGGTTTTGTGAAGACAACTTCAACCTCTCCAGATTCCAATGTAGAGGATCAACATTTAAAAAACAATTTCTAGATTTGAAGGCTGAATATTTTCCAACACTCCCAAATTTATTACAGTTTTCTAGTGATTTATTTTATCTTTATTTTATTATTTAGATTTTTCTAGAAATTGTGAGATATTATTTCGTAATCAGTTCCTTTTTGGAATCTGAAGTTAGTTTAGTAGAAATGATATCTATATCTTGCAATAATACTTAGAATAGGTTGGAACTTGTATGAAGAAAGGAACCACATTTTGATGTAAGTTGTGATGCACTGAAGTGATCAATTTGCAATAATAAAGAGAAGTTTTGTCAATTTGCAATAATAAAGAGAAGTTTTGTTCTCGGATTCCCATTTCAAACTATTTGGTGATGTATTTTCTCATGTAAAATTGTTATTTTCTCAGTTTTCCATATGTTTTCAGTCTCTATTGTTTCAAGAAGATTAAGGGCTGAAATTTCTTAAATGTACTCTTCTCTGGCTTGTAACCAATATTAATGTTTTCTATTTGATGTTATGTATAGAATTCATCTCAGTATGCTCTATATTTAATTGAACTTAAATATTTTTCCTCCTAAACGCTCAACAAATATTTTAAAAGATCCAAAAATTTTCCTATCCTTCCCTATTACAACTACTCTATTATTTATGTATTTGATCACCCTAAGACTCATGACTCCATGCCCAATGGTCTTTCCCTGCAATTTTCAACCAAATCTTTGAAAAACCAACCTTAGAACTCAATAACTAGCCTAATATCTTAAAGCAGAAATCTAAATTAAAAAGAGAGATCCCTCTGTGAAGCTGGAAGGGCTAGATACGAGCTTTGCAAGTGGTTTTGTGGTTACCTTTGGGTTTCTCTCCACAAAGTGATAACAAAGTATATGAGAGTGGGAAATTACAGAGTGATAATAGGTATATGAGAGGGTGGTGGAAGTTAGGAAGGGTTTACGCAAGTCAACAACCTATGCATGGTTCTTTGACTCTGGTTCTTTGTAATAAATTTTCTCGAATGCAAGTGGAGAATCCCATGTGGTGTTGTTGGTGGTCATACATGCCAAGTTTGGGATCCTAGTGAAGTAGAACATCAAATTTTTCTCTACAATTTGTTGGGTTTAGTATGGAGGGGACGCGTCTTGAATTGGGTGGTTGGTTGAGGGTTTCTTCATTCGGGATCTTCTGTGGATACTTTGGTAAGTCTTCTTAGTTGCTCCTTTAGCATTCATAATGTATCACCCTCATTTAGTCGAGGAATAAAGCTTTGTATCTATGTTTGTTCCATGTTGCATTCACTTCTAGGTGAGGGATGCCTTGGTCACCAAGGCCTCAAGATCCTTTGCGGTTATAATTGGGGGTTTATAGCAAGTGCTTGGGTCATGGGATTGCTTTTGGGTATTCTCAAATTGGGTTTGGAAATTTCCTGCCCATAACAAAATATGGAGATAGGAGACTAAGTGGTAGGAAATGCGTCGAGATTATAGTTTTGTTCTAGGTGTTTTCTTGTTTTAGTATTTTTACAATGACCGAGAATTCCCAATAGTGTTGGGAAACAACAAATTCTCTCTTATTCCTAGGAGTTTTGTGTCTTCAAGTTTGTTCTCAAAGATTTTAGAACAACATTCTCGCTCTAGGGAGTGTCAAGTATCTTGGGTCAGACTTGCAATTATTGAGAGGAGGAAGTTCACAGTATTTTGTGGTGGCAATTCAAACGGAGATGTGGCAGTTCTTGCAGGAGGCTACCTTTGTTACATAAGGTTTGGGTTTGGTATTTCCATAACCCATCTATTGGGTACCAGGGTCTAGTGTGACGGCAGGGTCTTTGCATATTATTAGATGTACAAGGGTGATCTCTGTGGATCGAGGTTGGTGTGATCATATACAACAAGAGGGTTTAGTCCAAGAGGGCAGAGCACTAAGGGGAAGTCGAGGATTTGGGGGGAGAAGGTGGAGTGAAAGTGAAGTTGGAGAAGAAAGTGGCCCCTTCTCCTAGACATATTGACCTTCCTCCTCCTTTCGACGCATTGGAATCTTAGCTTCAACATGTCACCCATCTCCTATACCAGCAAGGATATAATCACCATGATGACCACAATGAGGTCATAGGATTCATGAACGATTTGTAGCACAACCAATGGAACATGTAGGGCTAATTGGCTTCACTTCGACAGGGCCAAAGGAGAGTGTTAGAGTGACTAGAGAACCTAGAAGGAAAATGGCTCACATAGAATTTCATGTCCATGGTGAACTAGGCCTCCAGATTTACCAGGTAACGAACTGGATAATCCATCTCCACCTCATCCTACTACTCCTTAATGTCAGTTGGTTGTATCTTGATCATAGGGGTATTTTGGGCCCTTTGGTCTTTTCATTTTTGGGTTCTTTGTACTTTTTGGAAATTTGTAATTAGTTTGTGTGCTTCTCTTCTGGCTAATAAATCAGGTAGGAGTGAGGCCAAAAGAATAGTGAAATCTAAAAAACCATGTTGTAATCTTTGCATGATTTAATAGAAGCTTTTTGATCCCCACACACACATGTATATTTAAAAAACATGGAACAAGATATTAACCATGAAGAATTATCCCCACTTTACCATGGAGATTATTAATCTGTAAATAAGCTTTGTTAGAATATCATGGGCCAATACTATGGATTATCAATACCAGATGCCCAAAAAGTCATGACTCATTTCATGACATTTTTTCAATTACTCAATTTAATTAAAAGATAAATCTCAACCTTTGATTCATGTATACTACTATGAATATTCTAGAATATTCCATGAGGTTAAATCCCTACCACCCACCTAATAATTATTCATAATTAAATTAAAATTATGGAAGCCTTATTCCAAAATAGACATGCCTATAGGCATAATTAATATTATGTCAATTTTTGAATAGGTTTATGAGAATTTTAATCTAATTATCAATCATTATTAGGTGCATGATTGGGATTTAACCTCCATGAAATATTCATAGTAGTATACACAAATCAATGGTTGAAATTTATCTCCAAAGTAGTTGTGCTATTTTGACCCTTTTAATTAAATTGATTAAATTAAAAAAATGTCATATGAACAAGTGTCACATGGAGTGGGTTATGGTTTCTTGGGCGTATGGTATTGATAAGCCATGATATCGTAAAAAATCTGATTTACAAATGAAGAATATCAATGGTAAAGTGGAAGTAAATCTCCATGATTAAGAATCTTGTTCCTTGTTTTTTTAAATGTATATATGTTTAACTTATATACCATCCTAGATCCATCTTAGATCTGGCTCTATCAAGCATTAAGAGGGATCAAATCTCTCAAGGTGCAAACCTCTTTTTTGAATGCAAAATTTGAGGAAAGTTTCACACCTCAAGAGATTTGGTCCCTCTCAGCCCTTAATAGATTTGAATTTCATATGAATCTAGGCTGGTTTTATATATATATATTATATATATATATATATATATATATATATATATATATATATATATATGATTTTTCTATTAAGAGTAATATTACATCACTTTCCATTATTTTCACAAAATTATACCAGGCTCACTCTAACTATATTTATTGGTCAGTATGTAATCAACCCAAGTCATTACATCAAACAAAATTAATTTTGTTGCCTAAAACCAAATATCGCTGGATGACAAAAAAAAATAGATGTAAGACGCAATAGGTTGCCTTTAAGGTTCAGATGAGGTTATCGAAGCAAGGTACTTCAATCTAGAGCCTGCGGGTACTGAAGCTCAAATTCACACTGTATGTGCTTCTCCATATGTGTCAGGCAAGCATCTAAGCAATCAAGGATGGCTTACATTCTCCATTGGTTACTTTGTAAATCATTAAGAAAACAAATGATTCATTTCTTTCGTTGTGCTTCCCCTTGAGAACTTGCCCCAACAACGTCTTTAGCTACTAGTGAAGAGCAATTATATGCACATATTGATTTCTCCCCTCCTAGTGTACCTTAGGTCCAGGAGCTAATGTGAAACTTCACCTAAGAGCTTAAAATATGAAAAGGTTTGTCTTTCCCCTCGAATGGTCCTTTCAAGCTGTTGGATTTCAACCTGAGTTTCTAGGAGAGGTTGCAGCCTGGTAAGCAATGGCTTCCTCCTAGACCCGAGCCTCAGAATGAGGCCTACCAGTCTGACCACGCTCCCTAGCACCTCGTCGGCTATGGCCATGCCATCATGACATAGTGAACAAGACAATCCCATGGACATTATAGAGCTAGAGAAGGCTGTGAATACAATTCCCCGGTAACCCAGGCCTAACCAACTTCTTGGGGGCGAACAAAGTAGTCCAACTGTAAACAAGGAAAACACACCCCTCCTTTCCACAAAACCAGAGAACATATAAAACCTCCTTAATACCTGCAGTAGGAATAAAAGGAGATATAGTGATGCCCATGATTTAAATCCACAACCATGAAAAAGCAAGAATAAGAGAGGGATACAATGAGGTATGTGGCCTAGAAAAATAAAATAGACACAAAAGAAATAGAATTGTAATGGGGAAACTAGAATCAAAATCCATGAAATTTATCTGAGATAGGAATAAAAGACCCAAAATCACTGAAAAACCAAACAACATGAGAAAGCAGAGCAAGCAAATCCAGAAACTCAAATTTACCCAACTTGTGACCTAGAGGAAATGAAGGCCTTTGTCATAGTCCAACGACTGAGTGATATTCCTTTGAATTATTCCAATCAAATACATGATCTATGCAATTGTCCTCAACCCTATTCAAGACAACACTCTTAGCTTTTCAACCTTTTTCTTGGCAGAAATTAGAGCCTTAGGCTTCCAAATACATAAAGGTTCCTCTTTTAAGAGGCTTTTCTAACAAACAAATATTGGTTTGCCTTCCCCAAACGAAAATTCCCACTATAGAATTCCACTCTTGCTAGCATTTACCAACAAGAACTTAAAACTAGGCTCACGAGGCTACTTGTAAAACTCCCCTGTGACCCTTGGATTTCTCACACAAAATTCAAAAGCAGAGCAACTTAAAAAAGGATTGGAATAGGAATTAATAACCGAGGCATCATTAAGATAGGTGATGACTCACATGTATGGTGCATGAGGACCTGCCCCACTCCCCACTCCTTAATGTTCTCGAGAGTCGTTCGGTGGGGTATTGGGTGCTCGCCTTCCCTCCCTACTCCTCTCAAGCTCCACCCCCTATGTTCTCCCACCCCCATCAAGGTATGTGTGTGTGTGTCATTTTATTTTATTATTTTATTTTATTTATGTTTTATTTTTATTTGACCAAATCAAAATGCTTACATAACATTACTGCATCTCTTCCATACTAGGTTGGAGAGCGCCTCTCAGTACAATTTATTCTTTAATAATTAAAAATAATAACAATAATTTAAAATAAAGTTATAATTTGGTTAGTTTCTATGATTTTTTTAATGTTAGCAACATTAGATGTATCACAAAATAAGTGTTTTGATGCTTATTATGGAATGATGCATATCAACATTTACCAGCCATTTAATTTATTTGGTTGTGCTAGTTTAATACCCTTATTTAGCTTTCTACTTCCTTATGGGGATTTTCATCTATATATTGCTTTACTGCAAGCAGTGTTGGCATAATGGGAGCTTCAAGATCCAATTATTTGGTCCAGAAGAAGATGATGCATATCTATCAAAAAGGCAAAGAATTCATGTTGCAATTGATCATAATGGTAGAATGAAAATGGATTGTTTGAATAATGATGAGAAGGATGCTCCACTTACTTCCAGATTGTTCTATCTAACTAACAAGACAAAACAATCTAATGCTTACTAAAACAACATATCTATTATATCTTAAAGGCTCGTCTAAAAAAAAATGATTGAAGAAAGCAGTGTAAGTGAAGTAACAAACCATTAGGCAAAAAACTACTATACAATCTAAGAACACTCCACCACTTTTTAACAAAGCCAAAGGCTTCCAAGAAAAGAGTACTACAGTGTGAGAGACAAGAACATCTTAAATTTGGTTTTACTTGAAATAAATTTCAAGTACAAATAGGTATCCATGGTTTGAATGATGCCAAATTTGTATTCGAATGTTAGACTCATATTTTCTTTCTTCAAATTGTTGTCCTCTATCGTTTTCATCACACTTGTTGTTGGACATCTAATCCGCTAAGGGTTATGGTGTGGAAGTTGAATAGTCAAAGGAAATCCAAGAGACCTTGGAAGATGAATCCAAGAGTCACACAAATGTATTATAAATGTATATCTTGTGAATAATAAATGCAATGAATATTCGATCTTATCTCTTGTCTTCGCCATGGTTGTATTTAACATGGTATCAGAGCCGACGAATTCTAGCCCTGCTCAATTTTGAGCCACTGGTTTTTGTGGCCTTTGTGAGTCCTATTTCATTTCTTCTTGTCTTACCACTCAACCCATTTCATTCCTATGTGCCTCTTACACATATTAAATGCTCCTTTTTGCTTAGACCAACCCACTATGCTCATGATTCTACCTTTTCTGTTTTGATAGATCCCTGATTATGTGAATTTTATTCATGAAAAAATGTAGTAGGTCCTGCACAGAAATCTGCCAATTTTTCCTTTGTTGAGTTTCTAAGTGTCAGGAAGAACATTTTTGTAAAATTATGTCCATTTATGCCATTTGCTAGATCCACTGCTGTGTGCAACAATTTATTCTCTGGGTGTTTGAGAATGCCTCTTTTGCATACCTATTCAACTCTGGCTCGACATTTTTTTCTCTTAATGTTCTCTATACCCTAACACCTTTTCCTACTCATTTCAACACAATTCTCTCTAAGTGTTGGATTCCTTTGTTTATTCTATTCCTATCATCTCATATCAACGCCTCATTTGCGTGTTGGTTTGACCTATACAACCCTATCATTTTTCCAGTTCTTTGCCCCTTCTAGTCTAACATGCTCATTATTTCACTTATCAAAAGTACTTCCTCTGCCAAGTTACAATAACGTTTCCTGCACACACTTGCACATGCAAACGTTATCTCAACTATGATGTATATCCTTGTATGATTGAACAAATGCCATAGTTAGATAATAGAGTCAAGCCATATTAGATACGTTTGTTTCTGAAGAATGGCCAACATGGTGAATCCGCTTAACAAAGTTTTGTGAAGGGGAAGCTTTTATTATTCAATGTGGCATAACACATTCGAGATAAACACCAATTTTATGCATTGAGCCTTGAAAAACATGTGATGAATGAAGCATTTTAATTGAGCGTGACTCTTATGTTGGAATGCCTCTATTCTTTGCGCGTTCATTTCTAGTGCATTGAACAATTCTTTGTCTTGGCTAATATATATGTATGTTGCCCATTGTCCTATTTAAATATATATTGAATTTTGTGTGTTGGTTCATATATGAACTCTTATACCTCATTCATTAGAAGGACGTGATTGCATCTAAAATATTGGGCTCAAGCTATTTTTAATGAAAGTTTTGGTTGATGTGGTATAAAGAAATTGGGTTCTGGACTGAATGTGCCCAGTTCTACTCACAAAGGATTAGTTCCTTGTTCTTGTGTTGCACACAAGTGTTGAAGAAGCATTATATAGCAGGTCTCTCCTTATACATATCCATACCACTGTAACCTCATTCCTGGACTTGTGTGTTATTCAGGGATAAAATCTGAATGGTATATGTGTGTCTTTGAAGCCACCTTGTGGTTGTGCACATGACCTTTGTTACCAAGATACAAGAAATAGACTATGATAGGAAGATACCCTCAAAAACCATTTTGACTGAGTATTGCATTGCCTTTATTGTTAAAGATTTTATATTCAAAGATTTATAAAATTCACTAAGAGAGCAGCTGATATTTTAGGGGATTCAAGCATTGTGTCCCTCATGAAAACAACCCTTTGGATTGTGGACCCTAGCATTGGAGAAGGATCATCCAAGTTCCACCATTAGGTGCATTGAAATGGAAGAAAATTTTGACATAGATGCACACTAGGGAGCATTTGGAAATCACTGAGGTATTAATCGTGCCATGAGATAAATTTGTAGAACAAGGAGCTATATGTTCTGCCATTGGAATTATATGTTCTACCATTTCAATCGAGCATTAAGCTACCAAAGTTGTGGGAAGTCGACTTGGCTAGAACAATGGAGCCAAATTTACAGTGCCAAGTTGATGTCGTTTATGATGATTCCCATTTTCTCGTTGCTCGTGACTTAGATGGGCACGTGCATGCTTAACCAGCCTACAAGAAAATTCATTTTAGTACAAGAGCATAGGTAAGTGGTTTATAAGTGTTGAGGGCTCGGTGCACTCCAAGATCAATGGATATAAAAAGTTGGTATTGTGGCATTCAATGCCATTGATTATAAAAAGTTGGTATTGTGATCATGTTATGCTTAGAATATTTTCTGAAGAATGTGTAAGAAGACATGATAATTTTGTCTTTTAGCTACAGGAGTTTAGGGTTAAAAAGTTACTCTCAACCTTCTCTAGGTGCTTTGAGATGTGCACATATTTCAATCATTCTAGCCTCTTTGTTCAGTTCCTATTAGGATACCAAACATTGTTAATGTTGATGACATTAAGTGGTGGAGATTTTTAATGTGTTGACCTTAAGTGGTGGAGCTTTTAAGTGAAGGAGATTTTGAGTGCACTATTATTTACAAATTTGTGTTAGGATTTTATGTTCCTTAGCCTTTTTTGTTGAGGATTTTTATGTTCCTTAGCCTTGAAAGGAGGAGATATATTTCAAACATTAGTTGAGATATTGAAGCTAAAACTCTTTATTTGCCGAGTTTGATTATTGAGATTGAAAGATGGCCAGATTATATGATTTTTTAGACTTATTAAGCACTCATGTTGTCTATTGTTGAAGACACCGTAAGAATCAGTAAAAGTTTCTCTTGCTGAGATTAGAACCTGTTTACAACAAAAGGTAAAATTTAGTTTTTGCAGCTTGAGACAAAGCTACAACAACATAAGAATAATTATGAACTTGTTTTTGTTCAGAACAATCCCCTATTTGACTTTGAAATTGGATCCTATCAGCAACCAACAAGTCATCAAGTTAGTAAAGTTGAGGTTGATTCAGATCATGTGACCATTTCAGAAGAAGATTTGCATATAGGTTTGGAAATTCAACCTGCACTTCTCAAGCCCATCATCAAACCTTGGGAAGAGCTTGTCAGTGATAAGCACATAACAGGTCTTGGGTATGACAAATATGTGTCCTTTCATATTCTGGACTAGTCTAATCACATCAAATTTACCAGTGTTCGATTTATTCATGACAATCCACCTTCACATGTTCCTCCTCCTCTACAATAGCTGATCATGAAATGCCAACATTGTGACCGAGTTGGCCATGTGAAAGATCACACATGCAAGCATTGTGGTCAACACACTCATTCTTCACACATATGCTTCAAAAACAAACCTCTGTAAAGAACAAAGATTCACCTTGCATGGATCACTTCTTGGAAATGTGATTCAACAACCAATAAGATATTTCAGTCATATGTCAGAATTTCTTATAGAGTATTAAAAAGTCTTGCAGTTGAGTTTTCTCCATCATCTCACCCTGTATCTGATAGGGTGGAATTGATGGTCATCTACAAGTTTCAAAGATAAATCAAACAAGCCTGAGCCACAACCCGAACCTGTTGCCTGAGCCTACAAGCAGACACCTAGATTCAAAGTTGTAGCCAGAGACACAGAAGCCCCTGAACATGCCTATGGTTGGTGGCCTTCCTTAAACCACCACAGGTTGCAAACCTCCCTTTTCTAGGTTGAATATCTCCCTCTCCAAAGCATTAGAGACACTTCCTCTAACATAATACTTTAGCTTCTTGCTAGATTTGAAAGAGTTAGGAACTACACTAACCGTTCCTTTGGTTGGTGGCCTTCCTTAAACCACCACAAGTTGTAGACCTCCCTTATTCTAGGTTTAAGGTCTTCCTCTTCAAAGGACTAGGAGTGCTTCCTCTGGAAAATCACCTCGGGTCCTTTCCAGATTTGGAAGAGTTCTAGGAACTGCATTAAGTGTTCTATTGTTGGTGGTAATCCTTAAACCATCTTCGTTTGAAAACTCGAGTCCTCCCACCTTATGCCATCACCTCAGAGAGCACATTCAGATTATTGTTGACATGCATTATCATATTTTTATATTAGAGCTCTCTTCTTGGACTTGTATATACCCGTTCATATTAAGGGGGTAATGTTGGAAACCTAATTCTCTAAGGGTTATGGTGTGGAAGCTAAACAGTCCAAGTGAATCCAAGAGACCTTGGAAGGTGAATACAAGAGTCACACAAATGTATTATAAATGTATATCTTATGAATAATAAATTCAATGAATTTTCTATCTTAACTCTTGTCTTCGCCATGGTTGTGCTTAAAACTTGTGAATACTAAACTAGTTGAGAAAATATGCACTCTCCTAGTGGTGCAATAAACATGGCATTCCAATATTAACATCCAGGGACTAAGTGTTTCTACTTTTCATCTCCCATGGATGATGTGAATAATGCTCCTAATGGTTCCTTTTCTTGCTTCATACATGTGCTCATAATCCCACAGGTGTAGATCCAACATAGGAGCAATGGAGGGAAAATCCTTCAATTTAAGGTGGAAAAGTCATCATCCCTTCTTTCACTTGGCTTATCAAGGTTTTTGCAAGTGATGACATGGAAAGAGACGCTAAGGTAATCAATATATTCTTTGAGGATGGTCACCATATTGCATATGCACAATATTTTGCAAAATGTATTTCCTTGTATGGATAGAGGGTAGGTGGTATAACTGTTATATGCGATGATGGAAATAGGTAGCAGTTAAGAACTATTTCAATAGGTTGCTTAGCCAATATATAGTAATCCACTTATTCATGAACCTCTTCTTGTATCTTCCATCCAGAGTGATCCAGATCTCAAATCTCTCTGACATGAACAGGTCAAGATTATGGCTCACAAAAGGCTCCAATCTTCCATGGTGATCGCTATTTGAGTTTTTAAAAATAAAAGGTTAATGAAAGTGTGGGATAAAATGGGGAATTGTCATGAAATTCAATATCAGATAATCGTATGAGTAAAAATTTCAGGTCACCCGGTTGATAGTGTAATATTCAACGATAAGCAACCATTCATCTTGAAAAGGAGCTACAAAATTGGCAATAACGTTTCATGGATTGGGTGGAGGATCAAAAGGCTTATGTCCTTTCACTACATGGATGACTTGTAAAGTTCATCAAGCTTACTCAACCCTCCATAAGGGGAGGATGAATGCCATTCTCAACCCACAAGGTTGGTGCTCCACTTGTATCTATTATCTACAGTAATTGGAGTGGACCATTTAAAAATCTAAAGCTAGAAGTTGAAGTTTTTGAGGTCATTAAAAATTTATTTGGAAATTTACGAGTAATTTCGGCATGTTGTGATCAGAATCAAAATGGAAAATATATTGACGAGAAGGTACCATTAACATAGAGGATGGGAGTAAGATGCTTCACACACAACGTCTGCCACTTGATAATAAAAAAATTAAACTCCTTAAGAGCTAGTAATTCCATTGTAGATGGAAAGAGGTTATCTGATTCACTTAGAAAACAACCAGAATAAGGTTATGCAACAAACTCATGTTACCTACTTGAAGAGCATACCAAATTTTTTATAGTGTTTATTTGAGTCTTTGATTGGTTTTTCTTGTAAATTCCAGGAAATCTAAAAAGAATTGCAAGAAAATAGCGGAAGGGCACATTTTCCCTATGAGAATGGCAGAAGGTCATACAACTAAGATATTTAAAGATCATGGCATATCTTTGTAATTAGAATGCTAGATATTTGGAATGTTAGAGAGTGCTTTATCTAAAAATGTGTAATTTTCTAGATTTCCTTTATGGAAACCTCAAATATACATAAGAATTGTAATTTGTATTTAGTTTTTACCACTAAGAGAAATAGGGGAGTTATGTATTTTCCAAGACAAGGCACAAAATGATATAATGGATCAGGAGCTTGAAATTTACAAAATTTGTGGAAGACTCTGAGGTATGAGATTGCAAATGAAGCAAGACTTTGTGGCTTTAAGTTTTGCACAATTTTTTTTAACATTGTACAACAGATGGATTCGTAGGACCATTCCAACTACATGGAAATATGTCAGAGGTCCAATGGTTTAGATGTTTGGACAATGAAATGTAGGAATTTACCATGAAGCAGATAAAGTAAGTGTGAAAATTGTAAGTAAGAGTGTAGGTTTGTGAAATCTCATGTCACAGTATTATCTCCTAATGACATATGCTTATTAAAATATGTTCAACACAAACTAGCAGGTAAGATAGATTTCTAAGTATTGCTTAGGATCTTGTAGTAAGTAGGATTTGGCCAAAGCTATGGCTTTCCTTTGGAATTGGATATTGTTTCTTTTATTACGCGAGTTCTAGAGCATAAGTAGCAATTTCATCTATGAGCCATATGCGGGGAGCCCAATTATTGCTACAGGAGTCACCCGCATGACATCCATTCTCAAATTTTTTAAGGCTAACTTCTTTCCTACAATGGAAAATTTGGTACGCACTCTTGATCCAAGGTCACAATTTGTTGAGGTGATTGAAGGGTGCCTTGAGGTCAGGATGCTTGCTTCTTGTTCTGTTTTTTTGGGAAGAAAATGAATATCACCAAGAAACTCGTGAAAATATAAGGATTTCGTTGTAAAGACAATAGTGCTTAGCCAGGATGTGTCACAACGATGATGCAATTGATAGTAGTAGTCCCTTTGAAAACTATTATAAATTCCACCATCATTAATCTCATAATACTCGTGCCATAGTGCTAGCTAATGGAATCCCTTGCGCCAAAATTCTAGCTAATCACATTTCTCGTGTCATAGCACTAGCTAATTACATTCCTTGGGCCACAATGCTCCACACAATCCTTGCGTTGCACTATCCATCGTTTTTTGGGAAATCTTAAAGTAATAATATATGTTGAGTTGGTATTTTGTGTTAATTAGTAAACAAATTATATTTAATGGACTGGAAAGAATCAAAAGAGATGATTGAAAATGGTGTTTGCTTTTATATGCAGCTTGGATTGAACTTGCCCCTATTTGCCTTTGATATTCCTATTATAGATCTTCCATAAGTCAGGACATTAAAATAGATACGACTACAAAAAATTCTAGCTTTGGATAGCGCAAGGAACCTCTTGCTACAAATCCAACGGGAATGTGGGAATGAATATCTCAATCCCATTGAAAAAGTGAAATTTTACTACTTTAAAATTGCTCCATTGATATGAAGATCATTTTGTGGAACTTAGTTTCAATGGCTATAAAGTTATTATTGCTTTTCATTTTAATTTAGAGTGTCCAAGTATCTAGATTGACATACTTGGTTGCACATTGCCGCGTTGATGGTTCTGATCTTCAATTTTAGTTTACTCAGAAAGTTTTTCATAAAGATAAAATGAGACATTGGACCCCACATTATATTTGTGTAGCATTTTTTGAAGAAGGAAGCAAGACATTCAAAGTAATTTCTCCATCAACGTTGAAACTTGTGTGAAT
Source organism: Pinus taeda (assembly GCA_000404065.3). NCBI lineage: Eukaryota > Viridiplantae > Streptophyta > Pinopsida > Pinales > Pinaceae > Pinus > Pinus taeda. Next base: position 141,965 of record APFE030172227.1, read on the forward strand.
GAAGAAACCTTTGAATGAATGGAGTGACACTCCAAGGTCCATACAATGTTTTTTACTGAGTCAAATCATGCTATAAGAGATAATATACAAGATTCAAATAGAAAATACATGTGATCCAACTCAATGGAATTAGCAGCAATATTAGATGTTGACACTATCACACCTTTCAAAAACAAATATACAAAGAGATAAAAAAAAATACTACCAATGAAAAGCATTTTACACTAGATGCGAAGAAGGACTTGAATGATATTCTATTAGTTCCATTAGTGAATGCAAGTTGATGCAGTTCAGGCATTGAAGGGCCGAGGAATATGACTAGTCCTACTGAAAAATAACCTTCAAAACTAGTTGTTGTCCATATATTTCGATGCAATTTCAATAAAAGTAATGAGAGATGGTTGTGCTATTCAAGAGTTGTAGACATTGTGACGTGCATAGAAATCACATTAATGTTTGTTGAATAACACTTTCAAAATGTCAAACAACTAGAGGAGATGGTCACATGAAATTAAAATTAAAATTTTATGGTCACTTGGCCATTTAAATCTTGCCTCTAAATGTTGTGTTAATATTTGGTCTTTGACCTACTAATACATTGAGCATCAAACCAGTGGTCATGGGGTGTTTAGCACCAATTTTAAGAACAAAAACATCTTAAACAAATAGTTAAACAAGTACTGAGGTCAGAGTTCACGACATGTTGTGTACACAATTTTTTCTTTGGAGAATAATCTTTAGCATTATTCGTAGGCCTGTGTTTTGCAACTTGGGTTAATCCATGAGCACTTGTCATTGGAAAGGAGATATATGCAAGGGTAAGATTATTACTTGCTTTGAGTACCTTTTTGTTTACTCATCGATCGGTGCTATGAATGGCATAGTTCTATTACAGTCACCTAGTTAACATGCAGAATGATAATAATATCAAAGTTTTACTCATGTAAGATCAATATTTCTGACTCTGAGGGTTTTTCCATTTCTCTAGAATTGAACACAAATATTATTAGAAGTGAAATTCTATTTACAAAGGAAATGGATGTTGCTAGACTCATGTATCTAAAACTAGATGCAGAATATGTGCCTATATGGGAAGCATTACAATTTATATATTTTGGATTTTTCAAGGTATAATGTAGCATCTAAACATATATTCATCTTGAATTTGTGTTGATCCATGACTCTAGGATGGGGGGTTTGAATTCTCAACATCTCTATTCTAAGTCAGATAATGGGTGCTACAAGCATAGAAGTTCTCCAAACAATGCTACCATGATCTCCACTACAACAAAATACTTATCTTGCTATAACAACAACATAAAGGAAGCATTCACTTGCATGACAAGGGAAAAGAAAGCATAGCTAATAACCTCATTTTTCATCCATGAAAGCATGCCATAAATGCTTATTCATTATATTTCTTTTGTTAGATTGCAAATATTATTTTGTCATGAAAGTAGGAAATCCCAAATTCATGCAAGAGCCAATAAGAATATGAAAAGTCACTTAAAATATGATAGTTCATGAGGAAATTGATTAATCATGGGGAAGGCAAAGAGTCACCTATCCATTTGTATAAACATCTCCTCATGCCTTTAACAAGGGGCTTCTAAGACTTGAGGCTTTAGCACTTAGGTAGCTATGAGAAATATTACTCTTGGCGATTTTGGACTGAGTTGTGGTGAGGCTAGGAACTTATTTTGGAGATGATATGAGTAGCTCGCCTTCCACTATTGGATTTTGATTAAACTACAATACATGTATTAGATATTTTAGCATTATCAATGAGAAACTCTTCACTCTTGACATAGATTCTTGTGCACCTCATGATGGTTGTCATGGCTATCTGATACTTCTATCATGTGTGCATGTTTGATTTCACACAAGTTGTATGTTGATGAACTAATTCATATCTTATGGATCATATGCTTTCTTATGGATCTCTACTTGTTTATTCCACGCATTACACTAGTTATTAGTTGTGAACTACTTTGCAATTAGTTGCTAGTGCTCTTCTATTATCATATTCCTTAGATGGTTTTAGCTAGCTAACTCCTCTTGAGATGTACTCAGTCTTATTGTTGTGTTGTAATATTCTTGCACTTTGTTTTTCAAATTTATCATCTGTGAGCTAATTCATATTCACACTTTGGGTATTTTGACACTCACCCTCATATTAACATCTTTTCACCCAAAACCCAAGAGGAAATAAACAAACATGGTGGCAATTTGGCCCACATACTGTATGGGACTCCTATACCAAACATTGTGAGGTTTATTAGGACTTTATACTGGGGAGACCGCCTTACAACTATTGGCAGTGCATCACCCAGTCAATAGTTTTGGCGCTAGAAGGAGGGTAGATGACAAGATGACCCTGTGGAGCCCATGTCTTAAATTTTGATTGTAAAATGGCTCCTTCCTAAATCCCTATTTGGAGTTTTTTTTGTTGGAAAAGTAGGTTTTAAATCTCCTATTGAGATAGTTAATCTTTGATTACAAAATAAGTTTGAAGGTGAAGGTAAGATCAATGCATCTAAACATATCTCTCAATTTCTTGAAATTTGTATCTCTAATAGTGTGCATCATGAAAGTGTCATATGCAGAATTTTTCCTCTCACCTTTTAAGGTCGTGTTAAAGGATGGTGTGAAATATAGCCACCTACATCTATCCTTTCACTAGAAAATTTCATTGATAAATTTCAATCTACTTTTGGAGAATTTAGTTTTGAGGAATTGTGTAAAATGATCAACGAGCTTAGAATGAAATCGAACGAATCATTGGAATATTTTTCAAATAAATTTCGCAAATCTTGTTGTAGATTTCATTTGAAAGGATTGGGATTATTTGAACGAATGGTTTCAACGGTTAGTTTCCCTCTCTATGGAACAATATGAATATGAATCAAATATTGACTATCAATCACAAGAGTATTCTAATGATCCAAATATTACAAATGAGCATAATCTTATGCCTAATTTTATCATGCCTACTTTTGTCTCTTTTTTCATATGTGATTCAAGCAAAATATCAAGCCTCAAAGGAGGAAATTGTCACCTCTAGCATCTCTAATTCTCCTTCAACTTCGTCAACCAATGAAATGATTTATTTTATAAACGATGAAATCTTGGTTATCCATAAATCAGGTAATGCAGAAATCTTAAATGAAGAGGAGAGAAGTTGTCTTGTTTTAGAAATTGAGATATATTCTGCAGAAGTGGGAAAAAGCTGAAATTGGTGAATTGTCTCCTCATTATCCTACTGATGAGATTCAAATTGATTTCGTTGAACCTCCATTGGAGACCATTTCTAATTCTCCCCATGATATTCTCTTATCTTTACCTCTGTGCAATAACCGAGACATTGTCTTAGATAATACTCAGTATTCAAATAATTCCATAGAGCATAACACACATCTTGATCGGTAAATTCCTCAAGAAGGTATTAATACACAAAATCTATAATTGGAATGACATTTGATGGGAATTGTTGTTTATCCGATAGATTCTTTCCATATTCAATAATCCTCAACCCACTACTCCTTATATACTGACTTGTTTGATAGATCTGTTACATCAAAAGTTAGTCCAAATCCTTTAAATTTTCATTTTCCTAAGCTGGATTGTAATTAGGAACAAGGCAATAAGGTCTTACATATGGAAGAAGAAAATAATGATCTTACAACACATCTCTATTTTGGTTTCGAGTCCTCATAATGGGAAGAATATAATTCTACAACTCAGACCATTCATGAAATCCCTTCAATTGATTCATTTTCATTTGTGATCATTAAAGAGTCTCATGTTATGAAAGAACGATCGAGCAAAATCAAAACACATAATCAAACCAATGGTTCTAAAAATTGCCATCTAGCTAGCAATAATATGGTTGACACATCGAGTGATGGCGATCCATATACATCTATTTATATTTTTAGGCTAATGAAATTTTATTGTCCAACATTTGAAGGTTTAAAGATTTGTTAGGAGAATGAGGCACTTCAGCTCTCACTAATGGTTATGTTAGGACTTCATAGTATTGATAAAATCCCTGAACTAGATCATGTTAGGGCTTTTCCACAAGATTATCTCCATATAATTGTTTCATTGAATGAATGCTCATATTTTAAATATTTCCAAGGTTTCCAAGTTAATCATTTTGAATATCGAGATAAAATTGCAACTTGGTTAGAAGAGTCCTTTCTAGAAAACTCTTCTACAAGTACCTGCTCCTCCCTATTCGGGGACGGAGGTCCCGCGGTAGGTAATAGCAGGCACAAGCAACTTTACCGAGGGGGGACAAGTGCTTATACTCCACTGCCGTATATATTATAGGAGTCTCGCAGCGAGAAGCAAGGGATGTCGTGGAACGGTGGTGGAACGGATTTACCTGGATAGATGGATACATATCTCTATCCATGGAATTATATTCTCTTCGTATCGATAGTGCATATATCTATTTCGATATACCCATGTCTTATATATACCTATCCATCTGTCTCTCTCTGTATATATCTAGATTTCTATCAATCAATCTAGATATGGGGTCTCTTGTGAATTTTATAAAGGTAAATATGTTTGAGTTCACACGTTGCTTTATACTAGTACTAATTGTTGATATCTATATGTCTGTAGGTTGGGAGAAACTTAAATGGATCCATTGGAAGTTTGATTTCACATGATCTTGATCTCTTCGTGGGTTAGATTAGTTTATGATTACTTTTAGTTTGTTTTTTTATTAGGATAGTTATGAATTTCTATTTGGATTTTGTAGATAATTTCATTCCTTTCATTTTATTTTCTTTCTCATGTAGTTCAAATTTATCCTTAAGTGTAGTTATTTCATTTGCATTACTCATTTTCTTTTCATTTAGCTTTGTTTCCCAACATTGTTTTTTCTTTTATTCAATTGCAATGCACTTTTATTTTTCATTTAGCTTTGTTTCCTTGCATTGCTTTTCTTTTTCATTGCATGTAGCTTTTGTTTCCTTCATTGCGTTGTTCATATACTTTCTGTTTAGCTTTGTTTACCTAAATTGTTTTTCTCTTTTAAGAATATACATAAATATAACCATAAAGAGCTTCCCTTACCTATCTTACCCAAACATTGAAATCCTCGTAAGTGGTTTTGGGTGGTTGTGATGGTCGCTCTAAGAGGAAATCACTATAAACCCTGGTATTAAACTAAGTCCCGAATATATTTTCTATGAGTATAACTTATTAATGAGAAAACTATGAGTCAATACTTGTGGGGAAATATAATAAGTTCATAGGACTTGCATCTATAACCATGACTTTATTTCCAGTTTGGTCTTGTATGTTTTAGTTTGTGAGTTTAATGTCCACATGTGAGTTGGACACATGATATGTAGATATCGCTAGAGGACAAACCTAAGTTAGAAAAGCTCTAGTTTTTGTAAAACAAGAAACAACCTCTCTACTCGTAAAATAAGTGGGGATTCCTCATCAATGCTGGCAAAAGAATGCCTAAAATAATGCCAAATTACGTGTAAAGAAAAAGCAAACAAAAGGGTAAAGGAATTCAAAAGTCTTCCTATGCAAGGAGGTGATACAAGCAACTTCATCGGGGCTATGGATGCTCATTGGTAGCGAAGCAATGCTTGTGATTTCTTGAGTGACTCTGTCGAGGCTATAAACACTCACTAGTAGCAAAGAAACACCAAAAACTCGTTTTAAGTGCTGAAAATAATAAACCCTCTATCATGTTATATGTTTCATCATAAAAAACCTAGGTGTGTGAACTCTTTTTTTGGTGTGTAAAGATTAACAAGGCCTAACTATGAGATAGAAGGATGGCATATCTATAAATGGTCAAGTAGCTCAAAGTGATACCCATAATATCCATTCAATACTTCCTAGCATCACCAATAAGACTCTATATTTTGAAAAGACGAAGTCAGAGATGTTTGATTCTACTAGTGGTTTTCCAATTGTTGTAGCCCCTTCAACACCCACCAAAATTTTTACCATGTATGTTATAGTCCATTTTGTCACATCTGGTCAATAGGTCTTTGAACTGGATCAATTCACATCCTTTAACATATTTTCTGTTGGACACCTAATCCTTAATGGGTTAGTGTGGAAGTCGAATGGACAAAAGGAGTCCAAGAGACCTTGGGATGTGAATCCCAATGGTCACATAATGTACTATAAATGTATATCATTTGTCAATAAAAATTGTATTACATGTTTTATCTTTCATATCTCTCTTGCTGTCCATGTGTGTTTAACATGGTATCAGAGTAGGCGTATTCCTGCCCTGCATAATTGTTTTTGAGTCATTTGTTTTATGGCCTTTCTGTGCAGTTTATTTCTGCCATAAACTTCATGAATATTTTCTCATGAATATTTATTCGGCTAAATTTTAGCTGCAACCTGTTAATACCGCTGCCTGCGCTGCTCCTCCATATAATTAGCTGCTTTTGACACTGCATGCGCTCTGTCCTGAGAATTTTCTGCTTGAAATCCGTTGCTGACTGACATCTCTGACCTCTGCCTCTTCCTTATTCCAGTGCTGCTCTGCCTCTACCTTATTTCTGAATTGCGCTGTCATTTTGAAACGTTTGCGTTGTCTTTGTGAATGGCCTGACATGGTTTTGGCGCTGAGGCCATTGCAGAGATATGCAAGTTGAATGTGCCGTTGGAGTAGATATTTGTCTGCACAATGTAAGGCTCACCCGAAGCATTTCCCAAGAATTCGAAATCGAATTCGTCGTGCAGAGTTCCCTCAGAAGACATATAAAAAGCAGTAACTGTGCCTGCAGAGTCACCTGGAACGAGCTTAATCTATGCCCCTGCTTTTCCAAACAAATATGTTGTCTTGGAAGTAAAGCCAACCCCGGAAATATTGTCCAGCTTAAGCTTCAACAGCTCTCCCTCATACATAACATGATCTGTCGCCCAGCTGGGCTCGAAGATATCATTAAACTGTGCACAATGGGATGCCCAGAAGCAAAGAGCCAGAATTAAGAAGCAGCTATGCATACTCAAATAAGCCATTTTAACAACAACTTATCTACACTACGCTGCTACCCAACAGAACCAGTGTGAAATATATAGGCCTCTGCTCCGACTTTATATTACGCTGGCCCAAAAATATCTACGAAATGCAAATGCAAAGTATATACAGTCACAGTGAAAGATCCGTGAAAGCGGTCCGGCATCATCCGACCGGGCCCCAACATTAAACGAGCAAGTGCTTTGCTGGAAAGTAAATGACATTTGAGGGACGAGATTATGTAGTAGAGGAGCTCACTAAAGATAGTTTCTGCGGGATTGACATTGCTCTGTTCAGTGTTGGTGGCTTAATAAGCAAGAAGTTCAGACCCATAGCTGCACAACAGGGGACAGTTGTAGTAGACAACAGCTCTGCGTTCCGTATGGACGATGGTGTACCCCTTGTGATTCCCGAGGTGAGTTCTTGAGTGTGTATCAGAGCGTTGTTTTTGCCTGGTATGTAAAATCCAAACACCGTGTTGTGTCGCAGTTCATGGAATGCAAGACCACCGGTTTCTGTTACAGGAGACGCTATTGTTCTCGTTTCTCACAGGATAAAATTTCAATGCATGGTGGGGCACCGTTGTTCTGCGTAAGAAGTTAAGAGTTGGTGCCCAAATCTACCAAAGCTTGGCATTGGCTATTCATTTTCTCTCTTCTTATATATACTAGATTCTATTATAAAAAGAAGTACCCACTTTGATTTTATTGGCTCTCTCTTTTTTCAATGTTGGTTACATAAACCCACTGAAGTTAGTTGTATGTTGTCATGCTTTCTTGGAATATTAGCTTTCTGCCAAGCCAAGCTTTTGATTGAATCCAACATATGTAAATATAATTGTGGTAATGGATCTGAATTATGAGAGCATTCGAAGTTGATGGGATTGATTGAATGAGGATGAAGGAAACTTCACATACAATGATTGATTTTTATTGAGTTTTCATGAACCATGAAATATGTCAACAGGTGTTTGATAAGCTTCCGCATGCAAATGATAAAATGTGAATTTGCCAAACATTGAGGTGTTGATTGAGCATAGGCCGAGATGCATGTTCATATGCATGTGCTACTATGAAACCCTTGAAATTGCAATGTTGACTTGGTTTATATATCTGCATTGTTCCACATAAGATTATGAGATTATTTCTCTGGGAACCTATAATCCCACAATTGTAGCTGTTCCACATGTTATCATGAATGGTTATAGTCGCTATTGAACTTGACTACTCTTTTCCACTGGCCGAGAAAGTGAAGGAGTATTTGAAGGATCCAAGCAAGTTTGCAGTTGCTGCTGCCCCAGTATGGCTTTGTATTTAAAATTCATTATAGTGCATTAATTCCTTGCTTCAACTGCTGCATAAAGAGTTTGGTGAGCTGATTGTAGTATTTTATGGAGAAAAGTTTTGTCGGTTGTTTTGTCAGAACATAATGCTGGTCATGAGTAAACTCTTATTTTCATGTAATGGATTGTAATCGGTGCTTGCTGGTTGAGCTCTGATCATTTGCTGCACATGTATAAAGGATATTGTTGTGTACTGTGAGTAGGTATTACTTTTCTACACTGAATAGTAGTTGTAAGGTGTAAATCTGACATTGAAGAAAAAATGGCTAGAATCAGTGAAGTATTAGAGTTCCTCAAAACTCTAATGTCGTCTACTACTCATGATACATTAAAAGTCAGCAAAGTTTCACTCACAAATATTGAGGTCTGTCTACAAAATGCAAAGGAAAAGATTGATTTTTTGCAGCTTGAATCACAGCTACAACAAGAAGAGCTACATAAAAATAGACACCATTCTGAACCTGTTTTTGTTCAGAACATTGAGACAACCACCCATAAACAGCATGTTAATAATGTTACAGTGCATTTAGATAAAGCAGTAGTTGTACAGGCAGATGCAGAAACTCAATCTGCACTTCCCAAGCCCATCGTCAGACCTTGGGAACAACTTGTCCACAACAAGCACAGAACTGGTCTTGGATATGACAAGGACTTGTCCTTTCATATTCCAGACTATGCCAAGCCCATGCATTTTCAGAGTGCTGGATTTATTCATGACAGTTCACCTACTCCTCAAGACAGTTCAGCTCCAGCTGTTCCAGACTCTGCCCCTCTTCCACAACAACAACAACAGCAACATAATGTGAAATGCCAACACTGTGACCAAGTTGGCCATTTGAAAGATCACTGTTTTGATCTTCATCCATGTAATCACTATCATAAAACCAGTCATTATTCACACAGATGCTTCAGAAACAAACGTCCTGCAAGAACAAAGATTCATCTTGGATGGATCGCTTCTTGGCAATGGGCATCAACAGCCAAGAAGATATTCCAAACACATGTCAGAACTTGTTCCAGAGTATTGAAAAATCTTGCAGTTGAGTTTTCTCCATCATCTCACCTTGTATCTGACAGGGGGGGAAATGATGGTCATCTAAAAGCTTCAAAGTCACATCAAGCGAGCTTGAGCCACAACCTGCCACACCAGTTTCAGAGTTGTAGCCAGAGACAAAGATGCCCGTGAGCATGCCTTCAGTTGGCAATCTGGGACACTTCCTCTAGTAGAAGAATTTAGCTTCTTGCCAGCTTTGGAAGAGTTCCGGGAACAAAATTGAGAACACTTCCTCTAGCAGAAGACTCCAGCTTCTTGCCAGCTTTGGAAGAGTTCCAGGAATTGCATTAAGCATTCCGGAGTTGTTGGTCATCCTTAAACCATCATAGGTTGAGACTTCTCTTTTCAGGTTGAAGTTCTCCCTTTTATGCAGGGTGAGACCTCCCTTTTATGGTTGAAGGTTTCCCTCTTTAAAATAATAAGGTCACTTCCTCTAGCAGAAGACTCCAGCTTCTTGTCAGTTTTGGAAGAGTTCCGGGAACTGCACTAAGCGTTCCAGTGTTGGTGGCCATCCTTAAACCACCGGCCTTTATACCAACATTTCAGAGAGCACATTCAGCCTAGTGCTGCCATGCATTTTTGCACATTTTGTATTATAGCTCTCTTCTTGGACTCATACATAACCCTTTGGATTAAGGGGGGGAATGTTGGACACCTAATCCTTAATGGGTTAGTGTGGAAGCCGAATGGACAAAAGGAGTCCAAGAGACCTTGGGATGTGAATCCCAACGGTCAAATAATGTACTATAAATGTATATCATTTGTCAATAAAAATTGTATTGCATGTTTTATCTTTCATATCTCTCTTGCTGTCCATGTGTGTTTAACATTTTCATCATCCCTACACAAATCCCTAAGCATGGCTCTGTTAAATCCATGAGTTTTTGCTCTAGAATATTGAGTTTCCAAGCTTTTAAGGCCAAGTGTACCCTGTCCCTTTAGGGACTAGTGTTGATTGCCAAGTTGACCCTCTCTACACCTGTGTTTATCACCAATAGGTTGCTCAATATTGGGGGTGCGTTGATTCTAGAAATTCGGGAAGAATAAAAAGAATCCCGAAACTTCCTCTTCCAGAAGCTTCCTAAGGTTGTTTCAACCATTTACCTTAGATAAGAGTCTTGAATCCTATCTTATCCTAACTTGGAGTTTTCACCTCTTATCCCTTGAGTTTATTGTCCCATCTCAAGTGGATCTCAAGCCTACATTGGTAATTGGATAAGAATTCATGAACTACCTCCCTCATCTATATATTTACAACCATGCACGGGAAAGGGGCTGGATTTTGGAGATTAATTCTATCCTAATGTTGTTGCTTTGAGAGTCATTATTCCATGCATTAGAGTGACATAAAGGCATACTTTTTGGCAAGAAAAAGACAAGTCAAATTGGGGAGATTTTCTAGAAGACAAAGTCATATTTTTGGTTGTAACTCTCTCCATTTCTATTAATACAAAGAGTAGATTGTTTTCCTATATATGATGTTATGATTTCATGTATTTCAATACCATGTTGATATATTGAATGAAGTCGTTGGATTATGCTACATAGATGTTGTAGATCTTTGGCTTGTCTTGTTTGATTGTGTAGGGTCTAATTATAACAATCAGAGCTAGGATTGGAGTGTACAAGCCAAGGAAGGAGCGAAGCTTACAACGAATTCTAGGTAGGCCTCATCCCATCATTCAATTACTTTAAGGAAGACATTGTGCCCTTTTCTTTCTGTTGTTCTAGGTCAATCCACCAAGCCTAGGGAAGACACTTATGTTCGTAGTCGTAGATTCGTATAACAAATTGGCGACCATACTAGGGATCAATCAATACCTTAGTGGTTTTTCTCTGCCCTTAGTCAATATTTTTCCTCGTCTTGATATTTATAGTTTTACTTAGTCTTGATTATGTTAGACTCTGTCCTGTTATTCCTCTGTCAGAGTCAAATTCTAGTTAAAGTTCATTTCTCGTCACTGGCAGTCATTAAATGCCAGTTTGATCAAAAGAGTTATTTTAATTCTTGAGTCTAGGGTTTTGTCTTCAAAAGTGTCTCAATAACATGTGAAAAGACGGAGGAAGGTTTAGGAAGTTATCATTTCAGGAGTCTCATCATCATTAATGATCAAAAGGATGATTCTTCTCCAAAACCCTGTTTTGGACAAGAAATTGGCAAATTAGTTGTTTGTAATAGCCATGTAATTTTCTGTCTTGGGGATTTCAAATGCAGGCTCTATGTCATGCTAAATATTCCTGCAAACAGACAAAGAAAAAGCCATCATTCAAGTCAGCAAAACAAAAGGAAATTGGAAAGTCTTCTATCTGAAATAGAGAGGGTTGTCTACCTACTTAAAATTGTAGACCTAAACTGGAGATGTTTCTCTAAAACAAGAGAGGGCGGTGCAACATCCAGAGTTTATTCGGATCCACTGAGGAACATTTCCATGCAGCCAACCCAAGTGTCATAATAATTCCTCTTTACCGTGCAGCCCATAGTCGAGCAGGAGACAAAGGAAATGATTTGAACTTCTCTATCATACCGCATTTCCCTGCAGACATTGAAAGGTTGAAGGTGGTCATAACACCAGAATGGGTCACCAATGTGACCAAGGCTCTCATTGGCCCCGAAAGTGCTCTTACAATTCTACAGCATGCTCAAGGCCTGCATTTCAATCAGGCAAAAGCATTCAAGCATAATGATGATGAACAACAGTTAGTGGTAGAAATCTATGAAGCCGTAGGTGTTCACTCTCTGAACGTTGCGGTGAGGAATGTTTTAGATGGAGGTGTGAATTGTTCGAGAAGGATTGACCGACATGGAAAGAAAACCTCAGACTTAATTCTTTGTCAAGAAATTGTGTTACCATCATGACTATGAAAGACAACTAAACCTAAATTCAATACTTTCTGGAGCAAAATCAGTGATTAGGGGTAAACTGGGGAAAAATTGTGCTTGAGTTTGCGGCGCGGCGCATAGGCTGAGTGGCGCGATGCACTGGGTGCACGCGGCGCACAAGGGCCTTTTCCTCAGTACAAAATTGCATGGGCGCGACACACCCACGCGGTGCAGAGCACCCACACAGCGCAGCGCACTGGGCGCGCGCGCGACGCACACAGCCTCCAAAACAAGATTGCGCCACAAACATTTAATAAATCCAATTCTTTGCTGTAGAGTCTTTAGAGCGAGAGGATGTTGAGCATGTCTTAGCTTGCCCTGGAGGTGCATTTATGAAAAACCATCAGGCGCTTACTCGATCCAAAACCATAGAAATTGTCTTTTGCTGCCATGAAAATGGAGAAATATTTGCAGCAGAAGATGCCGAACGTCTCAACGCAGTGGGATTCAATTTTGAGGATATTGAATCCAAAACTAAGCCATTGAACTTGCTACTCAAGTAAATCAAAGATCATAGTTGAGACAGCCTCTTCTTAGAATGCCTTCCAGTGTTTTTCAAGGGTCCCTTTTCAAAAATTCGCTGTCAAAGTTTGGCACATTGGTCAAACAAGGAAATGCATCCAAATGGGAGCCTGCACAACAGAGAAATGGATATCAGAGTGAGCACATCTTATTATTGAAAATTCTTCTGATATAACAAATGATGTGATGGAAGCTATTATAGCCAAAATTCATGCACGACACTAAAATATGGGCATGTATCTGTACAAGTCGTGTTTTGGAGTTTTGCAGAATTGTTGACAGCATTTGGAGGTTGGCGCTACCCACTTGCCGGGCGCGACCTACTTGAGCAGGCGCTACCCACACAGCGACAGAGCTCAGAAATTTGTTGCTCTTGCGTCCAATTCCATGCCCATACGCTTCAATTGCAAGCGCGCCATCATCATCAATATCAGTTATAGGCTCTTCAAAGCATTCACGCAGGCATCATAGATCCAGTAGTATCGAATCGACAGAGTCTTCTGCTGTAAGAAAACGACAATCTGGAATTTTGAATCAGTGGGCTTCACGCCAAGCTCAGAATATGATAATCACTATGGGGGCAGCGTTCTCACTTGTGCAGATATGATGGAAATCCGTAATGATTTAGAAGTGTTATAATGGCTGTGATATTCGTAGACCTTTAAAGGTGACCATTTACCAATGCTTGGAAGGAGGTGTTATTTATGTTTTGCAGGCATATGTTGACGATGATAAGGATGAATCATTTTACACATTAAGTTGGGCATGCGATGTGAATGGTTCACCATTATTAGTTGCAGGTGGTCACAATGGTATAATTCGAGTGCTTGATGTTGCAAATGAAAAGGTCCATAAGAATTTTGCTGGCCATGGAGATTCTGTGAATGAAATAAGGACCCAAGTGTTGAAACCTTCCCTTATTTTATCTGCTAGCAAAGATAAATCTATACGACTCTCGAATGTTCAAACTAGAATATGCATTTTGATATTTGCTGGAGCTGGGGGACATCGCAATGAAGTTCTCAGTGTAGATGTGTATCGTATTGCAAGCTGTGGCATGGACAACACGGTCAAGATTTGGTCTATGAAAGAGTTTTGGACCTATGTTGAGAAGTCATTTACCTGGACGGATTTGCCATCGAAATTCCCCACAAAGTATGTGCAGTTTCCTGTTTTTATTGCTGTAGTGCATTCAAACTATGTGGATTGCACTAGATGGCTTGGCAGTTTCATCCTATCAAAGAGTGTGGACAATGAAGTAGTTTTGTGGGAGCCTTACAGCAAGGAGAAAAGTATTAGTGATGGAGTTGTGGACATCCTGCAGAAGTATCGAGTGCCAGAATGTGACATTTGGTTTATCAAGTTTTCATGCGATTTCCACTATAATTCTATGGCAGTTGGCAACAGGGAAGGAAAAGTTTATGTTTGGGAATTACAGTCGAGCCCTCCTAATTTAATTGCCAGGTTATCACTTCCACATTGCAAACATCCTATTAGACAGACGACTATATCTCATGATGGAAGTACCATTCTCTGTTGCTGTGACGATGGTAGTATGTGGCGCTAGGACGTGGCTCAGTAAAATTATCAATTTCTTGGTTCAATGTGCATTGGTATATGTTTCAGATATTTACATCTGCACACTAATGGCTTTGATTCTTATTAGCTTCTGGTTCATGTGGAAAATCCTGGCTTTAGCCAAATTATTTGTTTTGTCAGAAAAGTCAACAGAGTTTTGTGTTTGCTATAATACAGCATGCCCATTTTTATAAAGCTACACTTTACTGGACATTTGAAATTAGCATGCTCCCCAGGGCCTTGTGTTCATAAAGATGCCTTCAATGACAACCAGTTGTTATTATCATCTTAATGGAGTCAAAGGAATCTTCTCAGACATCAGTGGGACATCATCGCTACCAGTTCTAATGCATGTATTCAAAACAGATAGTGTATGTTGTCATGGAGTAAAGTGGAAATGGAAACAGTATTTTCAGGAAAATGGTCTATTCGCATCAGATAGTTGATGGCCGCATTGAGTTGTTTATACAAGTCGTTGTTTTATGATAGAACCTTCTTCAGATGAATTAAAGGTATCATTATATGTATGATGTGGTGATAAGCACATGGAAAATGTAACGTGGCAATCGTTGCAATATGTGGGCATTCGATTCATCTAAAGAGCACATGTGGCAGTTTGACCCATATTTTAGCATTAAATATTGGGGACCTCTCCCAATTTTTGTAAAGTGGCATTCAAAGGTTCGATTACCTATTTTTGTCTTTAGCTAGTCTACGCTCCAGGATTAGTTTCCATGGGTCATTAGGAATCCTCAAACTGGAATAATGGGAGGCTTTTCTATCTTTAGAGCAGATCGAAGATTCTTTTCTATCTTCATGGCTTCAGGTGAAACAACGCCCTTGTTTTGGGTCGATTTGTTTTCTCCTAGGATAGTTTATTTAATGTGTTGAGAAATCATTTGTAAGGGAGAGTTCTAAGAGGTGTGCGTGGAGAAAAACATAGCTTCTATTGTACAATTTGACAGAGATTTTAATAAAAAAATGCAGCTCTGACCCTTGAGATTCCTCTGGTATGAAATTTAACGTTTGTCTCATCCTTTGTTTCATATGTAACCTGTTATGTTTCCATTTCATTGCATAATCATGTCTAAATGAATACTTTTAAGTGAGAAAGGCAGAATTCAATTTATTTGCTCTGTCTTGAGGAAGTGTTCATATTTAATGCTTTCTTCTATTTGACAAGGATTCATCTTCTATGCCCTTGTCCACCTCGCAGTGGTCTTTCACTCCATATAATTTCAAATTTGATGTTAAATTTCTTGCTTATCTTGCCTCAGGGGATAATCTGTGTTTTTGATTATATTTCCATGTTCAAGCTGTTATTTGCCCCATACAGCCCAGAAGACCCAATTGTTTATCAAAAACAAACCTTTCTATCAATTTACTAGCCTAAAATCAGTATTCCGTATTGGTCATCTCACCACCGTTGAAGACTTTTCTGCCGAGATAGACCCGGAGAGAGCCCTCTCCTGTCCTCGTAGGGCTAGCTACGAGGCTGAGCTTGGTTTGATGTTGCCTTGAACCTCGCCTTCCTCAGCCTAAGGCAGATTCAAGCACTAACATAGTGGCATCCATACTGGGGAAGAACTGGTTTGCTTGTTAGTGTTATTTGATTTATAGCTACAGACGGAGTCTGAAGTCACGCCAGGTAGCCTTCGAACTGCACATTGCTCTGCGAGTGCATAGTAGATAAACACTGCTTCAGTCGATCTCGGTGTAGCTTGTAATTGTAACACTTAACTTATAAATTGCCCCAGTGCATGTATCGAGTTCAGATCTGATTGTTGATGGTGGACAACGATCAGACATAAGAAGGCTGAAATCATTCACCTGGCGACTCCATTCACTGAACAATCCAAAAATTGATGCTTCATGGTGACTTCACTGCAGGGAGATCAGTAGCTATGAGATTCTCAAGATGGACCGAATCATGAGAAGATACGCTCCCATGAACCGAGATCACATTCCAGGTTTTCCGAATAAGATGCCCAAGTTAGATTGGTCAAGGAATCTGCCTACGTTTAACAATGATGGTAAGAAAGATGTTGCTTTACATCTGGTTAGATTTCATATGCATATTCGCAAGTTGAAAGTGGATTTTCCTGAAGTTTGCTTGATGAAGATATTCCTGGCCACTCTGGAAGGTGAAGCCCAATCTTGGTATGAAAGTTTGCCGCCTACTTGTATTTACTGCTTAAAGGATTTTCATGCCATGTTCATTGAAAGATATCAAGTATCTTACCCATCATTAAAATTAGTTCATGATTGTTGCAAACATGCTTCTACTTTTATTGAAAGCCTTGAGAAATATTATGAAGATGATAATTTTATGGATGATGAGATCATGGAAGCACTGTACGAGAAACCATTTCAGCAACATGAAGAGAACCTAGAGGATTCCCATCAAGATGCTCAGGAAATTTTGCAGCAGAATCAAGATCAACAGGTTGAAGAGTGCCATATGGCTGAAAATGATGAAAGGGAGAATGACATTTCAGATCTGCCCACAGAAGAAGACAACATGCAGATTGCAGATTGTGATAATGTCCACTCAGCTATTTCAAATCAACATTCAGATTATGATGACCAGGAATATCTTGTGTTGAAACCGATCAAGGAGGACTTTGTTGTTGAGCTCATCTAGAATGTAGAAGACAAAGGTATGGATTCAAATGTTCTCAGTCATGCTGCCAGTCTGTCATCAGAACAGAGTCTTCATGAGGTGGTCATTCAGTCAACTCATGAACAACAAGGTGAAATCTTTGCTCAAGCAAGTGAAAAAGTTTCTCTGAATGAATTTGTGGTAGACAACATAAATGATAATATTGTGCTTCAAGGATCATCTGAAGTTCCTTCTCTTATGATTAATGAATGTAATAAGGAACATGAAAACCTGGCCGTCATATCATATAAAAATGACCTACAGCACATTCACACCACAGAAGATCAAAACATTCAGGATTTCCATTCAAATTCGTCTTCATATGTTTCATGTGCTGAAATGTTTTTCCAAGAAGAGATCTGCTCATCCATTTGTTCAGAGTTTTTTGAAGCCCATGAACACACTTTTACCGAAGCACATGGGTGAAGGCAGATCAGAATTTGAAGCAAAGGGCACCTTGTTCTTTTAGCAGGAGGTGGCAATGGCAAATCTTCATGTTTTTCAAGATCCTCTAGCAAGTTTGTTGCAGCCAGCAGTGAAAGTGATTATTGCAGTGTTCAATGATGAAGGAGATCATGGTCAGCTATGTTTTTGGATGCCCAGTTATCAGTTTGTATTGTTGACCAGCAGATCTGATCAGGGAAATCGGTTAAGAAGCCATCTGCTTGACTGGTTACATTGGAAAGCCAATTATACATGATTGTACATATTTCATTAGTATGCAGGTGGTTGTCATCATGATTCCAAATCTTGATGGATTTCTGCCTTTTTTCCAAAAGCTTTGTAAAGTCTTGTTTTAGGTCAGTCATGAGTCATTTGTGTTTGGTCTGTTGAGTCAGTTTTTTCAAGTTATTTCAGTTTGCCATCGAGTCGGTTTGTGTCAAGTTTCAGTCAGTTGTCAGTCAAGTTTTGATTCAATAAACGTGTCAAAGGTTTTGTGTTATCATTTCAAATAATGATTCCATCGCCCAATGGATGGAGGCACTGGTCTGCTCTCCCAAAGATCTGTCTTTCTTGGCACCTCCAAGGAGCTACCATCCCCATTGGAGCCAATGTTAGTTTCAGTCTTTGCAGCCTTCCTTCAGTGATCAAACGTGCTCTTACAAAGTTTTTAAGGTGTCAAGGTCAAATTTTGTCATTTCAATAAGTCTTCAAGCAAAATTTGGTCACTAGGCATTAGGTCTAGGGTTTGTTTTCACTCTTTTCAAAATTGTCCAAATGTCGGTCCATGTCACCATTCAGGTGAGTCTATCATCATTCAGAAGGTTTCTATCATCATGTTAGGTTCCATTGGGTCATTTTACACCTTGTTCATGCTTCAGTTGCGCCTAGGTAAGGTCGTTTCCCTCTCCTAGGGTTTTGGAGGTAATTTCTCTTGGATGGCCAAATCATTAGAAAAACTTGTGTGCAGATGTTAATACACCTTCCCCTATCCTTCATGTACCTTATTAGACACTTCCCATCACTGATATCCCCCAAATTCCTCATTTTTACACAAACCCTAGTTTCTTGCCACAACTTGGCAATTTTTTAGGCTAGGCCTGTGTTTTGCCCTTTTGGACCCCTTCCCCTCACTCGATCTATGAGATTCCACTTTACCTTGCTTCCTAACATCCTTCCCTACTTCCCAAAATTTCCCCAGGAATTTAGAAGCCCCTTATCCCCTTCATTTCGCTTCATTTCGACAAAATTCCTTGTTTCACACATCAGGATAAGTTTCACTCAAAAGATGTTTCAGAGAAATAAAAGATGAATTTTGAAAAACTGAGAGAGGTTTTTGTCCAAAACAGGCAAAGGAAGAAAATCCTCCTTCACTTTTTACACAGGTGTCATGGTTTTAGAGAAATGTCAAAACTACAATCGCCTCGGGAGAATTGATGCACCTCTGAAGTGACCTTGGGAAAATCAAGTTTTCTCCTATCATGGTTGGCCAAATGAATTTCTTGATGAGTCAAATGATAACTAGACACAATGATATTTCCAATTAGCTATCATGAGCTCAATTTGGAGTTGAGGAAGGCATTCAAAAGTTGACTGCAACAGCACTCTGCCTTGAGGACGCCTCATTTGGCACATTTTGACCAGTCTTGGAAGATTTGATTTTTGACAAGGAAAATAAACTCCAAATTGAAAAATTCTAGTTGGGTTGGAAATTAGACTCAAATACCTTTCCAAAGAGCTATCCTGCGCCCGATTTCAACACTGGGAAGGCTTCCAAAAGCCTCCTGAAAAGTGCATTATGTAGTTGGGTGCGCGTGGCGCATCAGGCACCAAATTGCAGTGTAAAAATACATGTGCGCGGTGCATCAGAGGCGCGTGGCGCGTTGGGTGAGGCGCGCGGCGCACTGGGTTTTAAGCCCAAAATTTGCTTGGAAAGGCATCAAATTGCCTCCTCTCCACACAAACTTGCAGGTAGGCTCATATTCACTACTTGTGCTTGGTTTTTGAAAGGTTAATGTAATGGGTTCATGATATATTTGCCATAGAAATCCAAATTGGAAAACCCTCCTTTGTCAATATAAAAAGTGTTGTAGGGTTTGGAAACAGTGTGTTACCAAGGTTGTATTCTTCCTCATTTCCCTTTAGCATATTTGACACTTGAAGACAAAGACATAAAGCCTTCATTCCTCATTTTCAACAAATCAAACATACACTTGGAATAGACTTTCAATACCATGGAGGCGGGCACCTATACATCATATGACCAAGACAACGACTCTATAATAGAATTGCATGCACCAGGAGGGCACTAAAATGTCAAAAAGCGAGGATAGACTTCGAATCTTGGCCGAAGCTTCTTTGGCTGAACATGGCACTTGATGAGGCACCTTCAGCCCAAATTTCAAGGAATTTGGAGAAAATTTTGTCAATTTTAAATTTTTGGCTTGCAAAACAGTTTTTTGGCTCAACGTGTAGCGCGCCGCACGCGACCCATAAGATCGGGAGATCCAAATCAGAAATGGCTTGTAGTTTTGGATTTGTCGTGATGAATTATACATGCTCAGCTATTGCCAAAGCATTTCATCAAGTTCTGGGTGACCAAAAGGCTCAAAAACACCATGAAAATCACCTTTCTGCCACCTTTTGCACCAGCAGGAAGTACCTCCGGGAGAATGCACTTTTGGAGGGGAAAATGGACACCAAATTGGAAAATTCCACTTGGGTTGGAAAGTAGACATCTAGGGCTTTCCAACAAGCCAAACTGGCCTCAATTTGGATGTCGAGAAGTGCCCCAAAAAACAGGTGGAAAGGCGCGCGGCGCACAGGGGTTTTTGACACAATTTTCATCCTCAACTTAGGAAATGAAGCCAGTTTGACCAGTTTTGACTTGTGATGTGATTTTTCACTCCTCTTGATGTAATTAATGAAACATTATGTTATTTTGGACTCACTTTTACCTATTCTAGATGATTCATTCACAAAATAGCAAAAATTTAATGAATGAATCAGTTTCCTAGCATATAGGGGTAAGTTGTTTGACTACCTAGATTTCAGTTCCTTGTTTAGAATTAGTTCAAACAGCTCCTAGATTGATGAGCTCGACCCCTAGAGGCAAGGAAACGGGTTAAGATGGTCTATATTATGTAATTTCTCAATCATTTTTAGAGGTTGGAGAGGTTGGACACTTGGGGATTGTTGTGGCATACTATTGTACACATTTTCTCTGCATTTTTGGCTAAGGAAAGACCAGGGTTTTGTAGCACTGTTTGGGATCCATGTGGCTTTATGTTTTGATGGTGTGCTTATTTCAGTAATTGTAAGTTGTTATGTGTATCATTTTCCTTCTTTCATCTGCTGTAATTGAACAAATGAAGTGTTAAGGTAGAATCCATTGATGGTTATGCTCTGCCTTTAAGTTTGTTTAATTTTCCATGTTTTCATCTGTTTAAGGAGAATCCTTGAAAGTTTTTTGCTCTCCTTAGCTCCTCACCAGTCTGATCTACCCATTCATTCCCTTTGAAAGCATCAAGACGATCGCCTACCTTGCCCCAAATAGACCTCTGCAAAAACTCTGCCTCATCCCCAAGCCCAAATTTGCCTTTCCTTGTTTCAACACAGAAACTCCTAAAAACTCAAATCAAACTTTTGTACTGCATATCTAACCTAAAATTAGATTTTGTTTTAGTCATCTCGATCCTCATCGATTATCTTTGCCGAGATTGACCTGGAGAGAGCCCTTTCCTGTCCTCGTAGGGCTAGCTACGAGGCTTAGCGTGGTTTGATGTAGCCTTGAGTTTTACCTTATTTCAGCCTAAGGTAGATTTGAGCGCTAACAGATTAGAAATAGGAAGACCTGTCATTGAGATTCCATTGCATTTTTTGAGTTAGAACTTGAGATCCCTTTATCAACACATCCTTTGCTCTGGAGACAGTACGTTGTAGTGCACCCTAGCCTTCCTTGTACATGTGTTGCAGAGCATTGGTATCTCTTAAGAACCTCCATTGATCCTTGTTTCATGCCAAAATTTAACTTGTTTTCGTTTGCTCTATGTCCAACCTTCTTCCAACTACTCTTCCTTGTGTCCCTCAATGTCTTAGTGTCTCTTAGAAGCCTCCATATAGTTTTCTTGTGGTTTTTATTTCCTTTGATAAGAATTTGTTTATATTTTCCTTTACTCTTGTCATTAGGTTAGCGAATTGATTTGTTTACTCATTGAGTACTTGAAAGGATTGGTGTTCCATTCATCGTTCTAAAAGGTTTTTTTATTATCAGTGAGTAGACATGCATCTTAGTTTTCCCTCATTTTGAAAATTAATAGGAAATTAAAAAAAAAATCTCTTTGCATTGGAATCTAGGGTTTTCTGTGTGAAATTGGAATTTTGTAGTCTTAAATTGTGTGCTTTTGCTTTCATTTTTGCGAAAAAAAAATCCTCCTATGTTAATCACCTCTGAGTAACATCACTTTTTTTTATAGGATTTTGTTTCCTTCTTTCTTTCTTCTTGTCAAATTCGGGTTGTAGGCGTAGATTGATTGTTGAATTTGAAAAGACGATTTTACATTACAGTTAAAATATCTGTGGTTTCTTTTCGTCAGCGATCAAGTTGCATCCATATGTTTCTTTGCATTTGAAACATTAAAAGAAAAGAAAAGAATAACAATTAGTTGCATTGCATATAGGGCTTTGATTTTGATTGGAATAGTTAAGTTGAGGAGATCGATTATTGCACCACTTGTTTGTTGCGTTGTTGATTGTTTTCTTCTTCCCCTACCTAGTTAGGCCTTTCATTTCTAAAAGGAAAATGAAAAGAGTTCTTTTTGTCATATTAGTTGCATCATAGGTGTGTTCACGTGACATCAAGTTTTGAGCCTTGAAACCAAAACATAATTCAAGGTCAACTATAAAATTCACCTCAATTAACCTAAGGATCATTTGTCATATTAACGACTCACATAGAGGTCTAGGCTAGAGACGTGTTCTGGTGTCTTTAAACTTAGGAGCTATTGTTTTTTTTCTAGCATTCCGGGGGTGATATCTCATTCCACGTACTTAAGTGTATCAAAGCGTTCTCCACTTACATTCGGATATATCCGATGTCGCTCCACGCATGATAAGTATATGGGAATGCTCTCATCGAATGTTACACATTAGACAACCCTACTACATACTGCACTTCCATGTGTGGTCGAGTATATTTTGGAAGTCCACCATAGGTTGTTATCCATCCATAAGTAACTGAGTCAACTACCTTGTACACTGTGATACACTGAACACAACATTCAGTGAGATTGCCTGCATGTACGTTAAGTCCTTGGTTCTCCAAGGTGTCTATTTCAGTTCATGATTGCTTGGCAAAAATTTTACCTAGTTTACCCCTTTGTTTTATTTTGTGTCTTTAATTTCTAAAATCAATTAATTGACTGCGGAATAACATCCTCCCTATGGAACAACTCCTTAGTAGATCGTAGGTTGAGACTAATGGCAATAGTTCCCAAGTCTACCAATCAAGGAGACCTCTCTGATGGGAATCTTGCTCCTTTTAATTCTTTTGGAAATATTGGTTCTCCTTATATGGAAATATTGTCCCTTCCAAGATTTACCATTTGGTTTTCCATTTTGGTTGTTTTCGACCAATATGGTTATGAATATCCAAACTACTCCTCAACCAGATTCTCCTCCACCTGAAAAAGATCAACCTCAATTTGATCCTAAAGTTAACCCTTTGCCTTCTTCACCTGATGTTTCTTCATCCTTTTCTTCCTCCTTTCTTGATGAAAGTATTGATTCTAGTAACCAGGAAGCTAAGAAGATGAAGAAGAAAAATAAGTAACGTGGCAACCAAGTAACCATTGTTATGGATGCAACTAATATGCAAGAACCTTCCAACCAGCCTCCCAAAGTTAAATTCCCTTGCATGTTATGTAAGGGTGATTACCTCCTTAGAGATTGTCCTGGTATTCCACTTGTATTAGAAGTGTGGTCCACAACTCCCATCAACCTTGGTCATCAGTTGCTAGAGATCATGCGGGTGAAAAACCATCCACTAGTGATAGTATAGTACATGGGAAAAAGGGTAAAGTCAAGTTTCCCTATAGGTTATGTGAAGGGAATCATCGTATTCACCTCTTTCCTTATATGGATGAAGCCTCAAAAGTGTTGGAAGACCTTACAACTTATCAGCCTCAACTTTCGATTGGTTATCAGAAGCTTTCCTCTAATCCTACACTAGTTGATGAAGTGATTGATCATAATCCATCTCCATTCAATCCCACTCTCTTTGAACGTGAATCCCATGAGTCCATTCCAAACCAACCATTGGTTAAGAAAATTGTTGACTCGACTCCACCTTCAATTGATCATACATTTCTCGTAGAGAGTGAACTTCATATTGCTCAAGTTCTTCTCGTTTCTTCAAGTTCCAATGAACTCAAGAGAAATCCTCATGTTACCATAACTTTGGAGAGTAAGTTTCCCATTACCATAGCACAAGGGGGAAGTTCTCCCATTCCCATGACACCCCCTCCAAGTAGTATGGTCACTTCTTTTGATTGGAGTCGACTGGCAGGATATTGTCTTCTTCCTTATGTGCCATGCTAGATCATAGTACATGCTTATAATATGGTTGTACTTGAAATAGTTATAGATGAAGGTGCGCTTTTTATTATTTTTTCTTCAAATACTTGGCAAGCTTTAGGTTCTCCATAGCTTGTTCCTATTACTCGGAATTTGTTGGCTTTTAACAGAGGAATGAGTCAACCGTTAGGGATCCTTCCTCAATTTCCTATTACTTTGGGATGAAAGACTATCTATAAATATTTGATGGTAGTCCAAGGCCCTTTGTATTTTAATTTACTCCTTGGGCATGAATATGTTTATGACATGGGAGCCCTTCACTCTTTCGTGTGATGTGTTTCCCGCATGAAGGAAGAATCGTCACTATGGACCAGCTTATGTTCGTTGGTCCTAATTTGACTCCCAATCAACCAACATCCCTAAATGGTCCTTATATGCAAGTGGTATCTTCCCCACCATAGATTAATTATGTAGCAACCTGTCCCATGCCCATATCTACTGATGAAGATGAGCCTTTGACAAATTTCTCAACTTATTTTGGCCTAGATCCAGTAGGTGATATGGTAAATCTTTTACTGGGAGAATTGGAGTTTGACCTTTCTATTGGATCCTTTGATATCTTCCAAAGTGTTGTTCTCCCATATGATGAGAACCATTTGGAAGCCATGGCCTCTTGGAAATCATGATCAAATTTTCCTAAGCAGAGTTCTTTTCCTTGTGTCAAGCTCATTCAAAAATGAAACAAGGTCCCAGAGCAAAGTTCCTTTTCTTGTGTCAAGCTCGTTAAAAAATGAAACAAGGTGTCTTAAGAAAATTTCCTTTCCCTGTGTCAAGCTCATTGAAAAACAAAACAAATCCCCTTCCAATTCGAGTCTTTTATTAGATCTCATAAATTCCTAGCCGAGTCTTTCACTTATAGATGAACCTTCATTCCATCCACCTATTGGTAACCAATATTCAGGTGAATGAAATGAAGCTTGGGAGTCATGTACCTAGATTTGAGTCATTATGTTGGGGGAAAGCATAGTTTTTCTCTGTTTCAAGCTTATGTAAAAATGAAACCAATTTCAAGCATAGTTTCCCATGTTTCAAGCTTGTGTAAAAATGAAACCATTCTTGTCCTATCCCTCGTGATTTCCATTTTTATCAGCCTATTTCTACCAGATGAGCCTTGGTTTTCTCTTTCCATCGTCACCACCTGCTTGTCCAATCATATGCTTTCACTTGGTTGTTTTTACCCTTTCCTGAGGGACTACTATGATGAGTAGTCTTATTAGCCAGTGATCCAAGTGGATCTCTAAAAAGTACCAGTGGCATGGTAAAAAGGCTCAAAATTCAAATTGGCAGAAACTCTATAAACTTAGCATCAGATCGAAGTGCTCGTCATCTTGATTCTAACGGTGTGAACGACACTCAAATCTGTGTTCATATGAAGAAGTTAGAGAAATTCAAAGATCAAGTTTGACTTGGACAGGGGGCAGGAGGAAGTGATGTGGAAAAAATTTTAGCGAATGGGGAAGCACCAAGTGGCAGGCTGCCATTGGTCCCACATTTCGCTGATCGCAAAAGGCAGAGGTCTACAGGTTAAGGAATTGGCCCCTAGCACTACCGAGTTGCGATTATGATATCGCAATCATAGATCAGAGACGAATCAATGGTTTGAAATCGGCCCGAGGAAAGAAAGGTTGTCATGCGATAATCGCATATCGCAATCACAAAGGGGAAGTG
Source organism: Pinus taeda (assembly GCA_000404065.3). Lineage (NCBI taxonomy): Eukaryota > Viridiplantae > Streptophyta > Pinopsida > Pinales > Pinaceae > Pinus > Pinus taeda. The sequence continues at coordinate 167,764 of APFE030172227.1, forward strand.
CTTTACGAATCGCCCCCCAGCACTATCAGGTTGCGATTGTAATATCGTAATTGCAGATTGGAGGTGACTCAGTGGTTTCAAATCTGCCCTAGGAAAGAAAATTTGTGATGCGATAATCACATATCGCAATCACAAAGGGGAAGTGCTTTATGAATTGACCCCCAACAACGTGAGGATACAATGTGATGATCACATATCACAATTTGTACCAACCTTGGTTCCCGCAGATTGTGATTTGCAATATGGGCTTCAGACCCGATATATTATGAACTGTGTTTAATAAGCCCGTGGGGTCCATTGTTATCGCAGGGTGCCTATTGTAAAGGCTTGGGTCTATACACCAATGGAAAATGCCGATTTTGATTTGCGATGAGGCTAACTACGCTGATGGATTATTCCATCGTTTGAGGTTTAATGCGAAAATAGTCCGTGGACTATTTTTCTATGTTCAACAGGGTTGTTACTACGTACTATTCAGGGGCTCGGGAATCTCTACCTAAATCAAATCCACCATCTAATACTTGTCATCTGTTGGGAACTGCCCGGGAATTGAGTTAGCCACCAGCATATATATAACGAACTGTCCACATAGGAAAAGACGAGGAGATTGGCCGATAGTTCATAGCATTGTATGCAACAATAACTCGACCTGATAGCAGGGGGCCAGAACCTCGCCTTGAGCATCAGGGAGGTTCCAAGAGGATGCAGAAAGCCTGATTATCCGAATTTGGTGTTCAAATAGGCGTTTTTGCACAATTTTTCGCGAGGATTTTAGTGGTATTGTTTATTTCTGAAGTTAGGCTCTCCATTCTTCATCCATCTTCCAACTTGGAGGTATAAGGATTGTAATTGAATGTTTCTTGTACTTTTATCTCTTTTTATGCCACTTAATTAAAGAAGGCCTACCCACTATTGAGCAGGGCCTGGAGACGTAGTCCAAATTTGACGAACTCCGTAATCAAATCTTTGTGTCATGGTTTCTTACTTATCGTGTTATTTCCACATTGTTTTATGTGCTTTTAAGTTCCATGGTTAATAATCTATGTTTCATGTAATTATGATGCATCTATAAGTAAAAGATCTTGGATCAAGTTTGGTATCAGAGCAGGTCTTTGTCAATGTGAATTGCATGAATATATGCTAACCTAGAACAAGTTGCAAAAAGCTCGTCCTCTGGAGCACGAGAGTTCAACGGTTGGACACTTGGAACAATAGGGAAAGTGTTGCCACAAACCGGTGTCTTAGGGGCAGTAGAAGATGGAGACCCTTGGTCACTTGGGACGGGAGACGGGATCGATGGATCCTCCAGGATGATCAAACAAAGACCCTAGACAAGCTAATGATAAGAGACCCTACTCAAAACTAAACGCAAACAAGATCTAACAAGGTAAAAGTTATCGTGGCCGAAATTTTTTTTAAGACATTAGGACACAACTTGACCTTTTCATGTTTTAAGAGTTGAGAAAAGGATAAAAGATGACTCTAGTCGCCTTTGAATGTTTAATGAGCCCGAAGTGACAAATACTCAATAGAGCCTTTTCTTTTACAGAGTCCGAAAAGGATCAAAAAGTGACTACTCTGGAGAAACTAGGCAAGGGGTTTACCAGACAATCCGTAAAACTGCTTATACACCTTGGCAATCGTATGAAAACCAAGGACTTTCTGTACTTCAGTCAATCTTCCCGAACGCTGTGTTCGGTGCGTTACGGCTTGTAAGGCAGTAGACATGGCTTCCTATGGATCAAGGATGAAAACCTAGTGGAGTCTCCCCATATATACGCGACGATACGTGGGAGCCCAAGTCCGTACTAGACCACAATCGAATCACACAAGGAGGAATCACCCAACCTTAGTGCGAGAACAAAAGTGACTAGGTTTAACGATGCCGGAGCACGTCTCTAGCCTAGACCTCTAGAATGTGAGCGTTATGTTCCAATGCGTTTTTAAGTTTATTCGGTTTATTTTATGGTTGATTTTTAGTTAAGTTTCTATTTCAGGTCCTACCTTATGTGATCTTTCACAATTGCCTAGATGCAAGCTATATGCCAAAGAATACCATTTCGTTCGATGAATACTAACTACGAGAGGGTTAAGAATTTTCAATCAAACAAAATGAGCACAATCAATCGAACACCCTAATGCAGCTAATGGCAAATAAATAAAAGACTTTTCCTTTCAATAATACAAATCAATGAAAATTTCTATTCCATTAACTATTGAACGCAAAACATATTGTTTGATTTCTTTTTCAAAGGCACAATGCACTAGAATGAATTTTGAAAGACAATAACACTGAGTAAAAGAGACAAATTCACTCAATGAGAACACAATGAAATCCCAAGGCACCAAAACAGTTCTTCAGACCAAAATAAAGACAAAGGCTTGTACGAACTATGTGATCTAAGCTCAAACAAGGCTAAAATGAAATCCAAGCAAGAAAGAAGCAAGTCACTCGGAAATCAACCAAAAACACTTCAACAATCATTGAATAAGTGCAAAAAGCAATCGCAAAGTCGACTGGACAGTCAAGGAACCCAAAACTCCCACGGAAGGCTCGACACACACGACCACTAGATGTCCTAGGGCTAAGGCGTGAAATCGATAGAAAGAGGCAAACACCTGAAGGACAGAGGTTAAGAACTAGTCAAACAAGGATCAAACACACTCCAGTGATTGAACAAGACGTGGCAAAATACAAATCCAAGCTCAGAAGGCAGGCAAACAAGTGAACTCAAAAAGCTAAGAGGCCTGGTGCGATTGTCAGGCTATAACTCGCGCTAAACAGGGATTGGTGCGGGTTGTCAGTTAGCAACAAGGGCCACTAGCGCGACTATCAAAGGGAAAACCGTGCTAATAAAGTTTGCCAAGTCAAAAAGAAAAACAAGCAGTCTAAAGCTCGGTTTACAGTATCTAGGCAAGTCAGGAAGCAAGAGGCAGCAAGGAATTCAATCCAAAAAGCTATCCAAGCAAGCAAACAAGAGAAAACCAAAGAGGTAAGACAAACTCCAAATTGTTCAGTCCGTAAACCAAACCAGAGATTCACTGAAGCGGCTTTGATCTACTTCACTAATGCAAAGCAGTAGTGTTTCGAAGGCTATTTGGTCATGCTTTAGACTCCGTCTAAGTTTACAAATTAAACAACAAGCTAAAGTCCCCAGCGGAGTCGCCAAATTGTTGGAGAGGTAAATCCCCTCTATGGATAGAGGCGATCCCTACTAGCCCAGAACGGGTCTAGCAACAATCAAACAATGCTATCACGCAAGTTCCTAATTGCAAATAAAAGGTAGGTGATGAAGACCTACTTGGATCCCAACGCTTTTGTTCGTAGAAGAGACGTCGCCCACGCTCCTTTGCCTTGGCCGGTCACAGTCCTCCACTATCCCCGTGAATGGACACCTGCACACAAAGGGAACAACACAAACACAAGCGTGAAATCTAATATATGCAATTATACACCAGTCAGGAAGGACATAATTCAACATTAATCATTACAACAATGAGAATGGAACCATAATGATAGTCATCTATTATTAATAATCAACAAAGGAGAATACAACCAGCGTCCTGACGTCAAGTCCTCCTTTGGCTGGGTGCTCAGCTACACAAGTCTTGCAAAGCTTGAAAGGATGAGGGACAAGCCTCTCTCTCTTTGGTGAAAAGATCTCCTTACTTAGGTTAAGCCTTATGGACACAAAGAAGGCTCTTGCAACTCTAACTTCTTGATATCTTCCTTTCAGCACAAGTATCACTACCACTAGCTTGCTCAAGGCATGGAGACAAGCTTTTATAGATGAAAAGGAAGGGATAAGATCAATCACAACAATAATGGATTTGGCCTCATCACTTGGAAACTTCCATGGAAGAGTGGAAAACTACTTCCCATTCAAGGAGATTCGAAGCCAAACCATCCTCACTTAACATAGATGCAGTTGGTGAATGAGTTGGAGAGAACTTTCGGAGGTGGATTGGTTAAAAACTTTGCCCAAACAGGTTGGCGCGATTGCGACTCTAGGACAGAGCGCTAATAGCGTGCCCCTTTTAGAGGATTTTCCCCATTGGCACGGGAAGAACACAGTGGCCCCACGCTAATGTAAAAAGGGCTAATTTTATGGGCAAGCTGCAGGAGATGTCTTCAAGGCATGTGAAGCTCATATTCAGAGGAGAATGATGCAAGTGGTTTCAAGTCTTGTCACTTCTCACAAGTCCCAGAATGCGTCCTCCAAGGTACAGGAGAGGGGTAACGGGGACGGTGACAAACGGTGACAAATTACTGTGTAACAAATGTGCTTATGAAAAAGATATAATGGAAGGATTTTTATCGTGACAAAGGGAGCAACTAAGATCACCACATGGAAGACTTACTTCATCTTCAAAAGGATTTACAAAAAATAAGATGAAGGATTTTGAAAGTACAATGTCTAGCTTTCTAATGAACTACAAGTCCATGTCTATATTCACGGATGAAATATTTGAAAATGAACACCTCTAGTTAATATATGGTACATTGGTACCTATGATGTATATAGATATATCTCAGGAGATGAAGTGAGTCTTTGCAAAGACATTACTATTCATAAAACAATGACCAGATCATTTCATCTAAGACATGATAAAGAGAGGAGCAATATAGCTCCATTATATATTCAAATGAGTAGATTATGGGAAACAATGAGCTTATTATGAGGTTAGATGTCTCCCTCATTTAAATGAATCATGAGGTAGCAAGAAGGATTCATATAGGTCATAAAGGAATTTGACAAACAAATATGTATACATTCACCTTTGAAACTAAAAGGACTTGGTTAGGTTGACCAAAACTGAATGTTCCAGAGAAACTATAATATTGGACATATCTTCTCCTTAGAAGCCAAATGGACTTGGTTGCCAAAAGGAGTTGGCTATGTCGACCAAAGGACATAGATGAAATTCAACTTTAAATACCGTAAGGACTTGGGCAGGTCACAAAGGACTCTCACCAAAAAGTTGAATAGTCCACGGGAAAATTCTCTTGAGAAGTTGGAAATATTTAATTTTTAGGCTAAGTTCATGACCAAAGGAGTTTGATATATTTTCCTAAGGAGCCATAAAGGAATTTGGCCCGCCCTAGATATTTATGTTGTTCAAGATGAGATTATGTATAATACATGCATTAATAGGACAAGCTCATGGAACTTTTCTTAAGGAGGGAGAATTTCCAGCTAAGGGAAATATGTTGGAGGAGAATACCTCTTTCACAAGGAGGGAGTGTTGTTTTTTTGGATAGCATGAGGAGGTATTCCCACATGCCAAAAGGGCCTCCTAATTCGGCTAAAGAAAAAAATATGAAATATGAAAATTAAATTTATTATTTATGCCCTTCATGTAGGCCCCAAAAAGACAGGTCACCCCCACCATATGAGTGGGTGTGACCCTTGGTCAAAACCCACCTTATTTTGACCACTATAAATATCAATTCAACCTCCAATAGTTGGATAAAATTCAGATCATCATCTCAGCAACTATTATTTTGTTCACACAGGTGAGTTAAGAAGGAAAATTTCTAAAGTTTGACCAAGATTTGAAGTTGTTGTTGACCATTATTGATTCACTAATCTCACCTGCTCATTCGATCGATAATCAGACCTATGTTTGACCAAATATTATGGGTGGTTTGAGAGAGGTGTTGGATAGTTTGATAATAGGATGTAAGACTTTGACCACATAAGAATGTTGCAGTCAACCTTAGTTGATTGCATTGAGCACAAACCCTTTTGACTATAGGACCGAGCTGACTGCAAGTCGAATTTCGGCCCCTTTGACCATAATTAACTTTTGTACAGTTTGAAGGATTTGGATTAGCATATTTTACCAAGTTTGACTAGTATCTTGGGCTTGAGATTTGGAACATATTTCTAGATAATTTTTATTGTAAACTTTGTTGAAGATTGAATTCTCCTAAAAAGAAAAGTTGGTAGGGATTTTCCCAAGGTTGGGTTTTTCGAGGGTAATTTTGTGTCTCTTGTGTTTGGTTGTCTCTTTATGATCCTATTGTTGTCATTACATTTATGTTGAAAAATTTATATGTATAATTTCTTAATAATACACGTGGCTTGAGATAAATTGAACTAATAAATCATTGAAAGTAATTATCAAGATTAGAAGATCAATTTCTATTAGAAAATTCAAAAACACCTTTTCGAGTATATCAGCAGGACCCTCATTTGTAACGATAACATATATCATATCTCTTGCACATTCAATGTTTCTTATACAAATATATTACTCCTCCTATGATGGATATTCTTATATTCCAAATATTCTGAATATCCCGTTGTGTATACTAACCATGTTCATTACATTAGTATAAGAGCCTCGTTCTCTAATTGTAGCCTTTGGCCATCAATTCTTCATCAAGCTTGTTATCATCGTGATTGAGGCTTTTAGTCAAACAAGTTTTTGGAGGTTCTCCATTGTGCCATCAAGCCTTTCGCCATAAGAATAAAATAAAATTATTTTTCCAAAGACTTATACTTAATGTTCAAAACCTCATAGTACTAATTATCTCCATCCAAAGAATATGGATACCCTATAAAGGTCCTTTGTGGTTGTTCGACATGTCATTGATTGTCCTAGATGCCTAGATGTTTTCTTTGAGACATAACGCCCATGCTTCCTCTATCGACTATGTCTAAGGACATGAGACCCATACCTAGTACTAAAAATATCCTAATGATGCCCATATCCCCACTTGAAGGCTAAATATCCCCTTGGAAAATCATTTTTGGTCGTTTGAGGTGTCACTCATGACTATTCAACCATAGATTTTGTTATGAATATAAATGATCAATATTTATTAGTTAATAGTGATTAGTATACTGAAGAGGCATGTCTTTAAGGACATGACTATTCGTGAAGGAGCACCTTGCCTAGTATATCTACAAGGCCCTCATTTGTAACCATAACATATATCATATATCTTGTACATTCAACATATCTTATACAAATACATTACTCGTCCTATAATGGCCATTCTTATATTCAAATATTCTCAACATTACGTAATGGCGTACTAAATGGGTTTTAGTTTATGTCTAGCAACAACCTTTCCATTAGCATAAACTTGCAAAATGGAAAACCACGTCAATGCATCCATGACTTCAAATAAACTTCCTCATCATTATCACAAACCACGTGCTTCTTGTGCTCCCTATCCTCTGAACTCATTGATTTTGCTTTATGTTTAATTTGGATTACTTAAAAGGAAGGGGCCAAAGACATTCCATCATTTATGCGTATGAAATATAAAAATACCATGCAAATGTAGTCCATAATTACAAGTGAAAAAACATTGGAAAAATAATGTCTTGGCTTGATAATGACCACATTGATGACACTTTGAAGATGCTATACATGTAAGATCTAAAAATAGCAAGCAAATGCAAACCAAAACTAGAGTAAAATAAACAAGAGGAAAATAATCTTTACCTACTTGATAAAGACCACATTGACGAAACTTTGAAGATTAATGTGAACAAGGGATCATAGAATGTGCAAGAATTTAGAACAAAAAAGTGATTAAGAAGATATGGGGATGAAATTGTTGTTATTGGAGTAGTCTTTTGTTGTTATTGAGATTACTATTCATTAACATGAAAGCTTTTGATGGATAAACACATAAATAGTGCATCTAGTAGCTATTATTTTGGTAAAGGGAAGGACGAAGTGTTTATTTAGTGGTGGTATTGTCTCACAAACCCTTAACGAGTGAATATTTTATATGTATTTATTATGAATTCTAAATGATGCACTATTTTAGTGTCATGATTAGCAAACTTGTTAATATATTGTTCAAGTTGTATCATCATTAAACAAAATCTAAAATAGCACGCCATTGTACTTATAGGGCTTATGACCACTAAAATATTCCAATACTTGCACTAAAGCTATACTAGCAGTTGCCCCAAAAGGTGCAAGGAAACACCGATAGGATTGTTAAATTGAAAAAATTGTTGTTTGGTTTTAAAAATCAAGTAAATAATAATTAATATATTAACAATTCTAATACTCTCCTCCAAAGGCAAATTTATTGGTTAAGAAAAAATCCATGTGAGATAAAAATTTGAACCTAGGTGGAAGTTAATCCCAAGCAGATGAATTCTTTGATAGGGTAGTCTAAAATGTTCAATGGTGTTATCCTCTAATGTTGACCATATAGGTTGATGGCACCTTACTTTCACAGAGGTCCTACAACACAATAAAGCAGGGGATCATAACTACTTCATTAAAAAACCATAAGAGTGCAACATTTAATCAAATGGAGTGTAGGTGATGTCTTCAAAATTTCTATCTTACTAATTTTATTTCTGACAACTTTAAAGTCCCTTACTGGCTCATTCCTAAAGCAGTTTTGAGGATTCATTTTAAATCAGTTATAATAAAGTCAAAAGACTAAAGGAATCTCGCTCATTCCTAAAGCAATTTTAAGGATGCATTTTAAATCAATTATAATAAAGTCAAAAGACTAAAGGAATCTAACTAGTGAATGTACCCCAAGGGCTACCTACATTACGCTCCTATGTTATAATTGTACAGACATTAAACACAATGAAGGGACCCTGTTTAAATGCTCCTAAGTTATGACGGTATATAGACACTATATAGTGGAATTAAAAATATTCAGAAAGTGCAAACATTTTTACATTTTCTTTGTCCACTTTAGCAGGAGATGGATTATGAGTTGGGACAAGAGTTATTCACCATGGTTGGTAGTTATAGAAAGGGGGAAAAGATATTTGGGTGGTTTCATTTTGGTGAATTTTTTTTGCACTAACCTTGTACCTTTAACGAGGGTTAAATCCTTAGACTATCCATTCCTCAACAAACTCATAAATGGATAACTGGGCACTTCCTTGTAATTTATGAGTGATACCCACCACATTTATTTAGGGAAAAAATAATAAATGGAACTTGTTAAAGGCATAACATACATCGATGAAATTCAATAGATAAAAATGTACTTTTAATTCTTATAATGTTGTTGAATAGAGAAAAATGGATTGTTGTTTGGGAGTTGTTTGATGTAAGAGTGTTGGGCGCGAGATCCCCCAAGGGAATTTTTGGGGCTTAAAGCCCATATTTTGACTAAATCCAATGTAAAGACTCCGCATTTTATGGGCACGGAGCGTGAAGATTGTAAATGAGTCATAGGATTGTTCACCCTCATTTTTGTAATATAATGTCGGATTTAGAAATCTACCCATGGTCCACGGACCATGGGATTATATAAATAAAGCGAGGCTCTAAGTTGTAAAGTGAAGAAGAAAAGAAGTAGAGTCATGAATGAATAGATGAAGAAGTGAGTCTTATCTAAGTGTAGAGTTGAGTCTTTCGGTCGTAGAGTAGGAGAAGGCTCTGCAGCAGAGTGTGCAGAGGCTTAGTAGTCCGTAGCTGAGTGCGAAGGGCGAGTCGAGTCTGTAACCTTTGGAGAAGTAATAAAGAGAACTTTTACGTCATTTATGTGTATCTTTTTACTTTTTTGTGCATTGAATGTATCAAATATAAATTACATTTATATTTTCTATATGATGCGCGAACTTATATGAATGTGTTGATAAAGGGAAGATAAGATAAAGTATCTGTTTACGCGAAGATAACTAACTATTATAAGAAGATAAGTAATATATGCGGTGTAACTTGGGGAAGTAACACAGATCTCTGCTTTAGCAGCGCGAAAGTACCTCAGCCCCTGGTTAGGGTTGTGCGAAAGTACCTCAACCCCTGGTTAGGGCTGCGCGAAAGCGATTATAACAGATCATGAAGGCCTCGCAGGTCAGGATAGTGCGCTAAGTGACCCGCGTGAAGGTATTCACAGTTGGATGAAAGCGACCCCTCAAACATCTCAAGGGTGCGGAAACTTGGTTCTAGCATCCCCCCATAATGCTTCAGGTGAGACCTCAGTCCACACTCTACGAGCTATTTCCAAAAGGGCAATTAATATAGGGATTAGTTTGGCTAATTAACTCCGAACCTAGGTCAGGCCCCCCACAAGCCAACAAATGGTTCTGTTGCCGGGACCGAAATCTGCATAGAGATGTATGATTTCGTATCATTGGAATTCAACTAAGAAGGAAATTGAAGGTTGGTTGGACAAGAGAATTCATGAGTTCGTGGCACAAGGGAACAAGAATCCGCAATTGACAAAAGAATAGTAGTTAGACTGCTACTTGTAAATAGATATCCACGAAATATTCTTCGCATCTTTCCCTACTGAGTTGTATCAGTGGATCGCGAAGCTAGAAGATAACCAAGGAAGGGGGAAGCTTGACAATCCTATTGTGTGGACCCAAGAGTTGGTGCGCAAATTGGAAGCATCGAAGGATAATATTGCGCACTCTATTGATCACTGGCTTGATCAGATTATAGGAGGATTTATTAGTGAGTTCGCGGTAGATCCTTCAGTTAGCTATAGCGAGGCAGAGTGACGCTTTCTCAAAGGAATGCGAGGTAAGTACATAAAGTCTCTAAATACTTGGATTAAAATGTTATTGCGTGAAAAGAGAGTTATGTAATTACCTTGATGTCCGGAGCTACGCGAAGTGGAAAACCTACAGAAATGAAGGAAGTAAGGGACCAGAGAATATCCCTCTGATTTCACCTCTGCGAGGGGACGAGGAAGAGCTCGCGAAGGTCTCTCCGTGAAGTGCGGTCAATTTGATAAGGCAGAGGATACCGCACATACTACCCCCACCCACACCACCACTAGTTTCACCTCCATCTTCACCCATACCACCTCTGCCACCATCGCAAGTCAATATGGAAAGTGCAATAAAGTTTCCTGTGTTCAAGGGAGTAGGAAATGAAGATCAGACTAGTTTTGGTTCGTGATAAGGGCTGTATGGGAAGAACATGGAGTTATAGATGATAATATAAAGAAAGTAATGTTGGTCAATGCCCTGCAAGACCGCGCACTGACCTGGTATATTAAGCATTTTAATGATAATCCGAATGTGTGAATCGTGAATATCCAAATTGCACTAAACAGAGAATTTAGCAGGCCGAAGTCAGAAGCGTAGTCGATCATTGGATTCAAAGAGATCACAATGCTACTAGGCAAGACTCTTTGGGATCTAGATCAGAGGCTGAAGTGCATGATTCATGAAGCTAATATGACTCTGATGGATGGACAACACTGCGAATGATTTGTAGCATCGGTAATGCCGCATTTTAGGAATGCGCTGTTGTAACAGAGGTTAACGACTTAGGCAGAGGCCTTGGAGATCGCGATGAGGCTGCATGAGACCTCGATGAAGTATCCTAACCTGGGAGTTTAGAATATCCACACAAAGTTGAAAAACATATGCCTTGAGATGCAGAGTCTGAAACAGGACAAGATAGCTCGCTGGGAAGTGCGCGAAGAAGTATGGTGCGTAAAATGCAAGGGTCAGGGTCATGATAAGGACCACTGCCCTGTGTTTGTGAATTACCTCATGGGATGGGGACCGATGCTGTTAAGGCTAGAAGCGCAAGCATGACCTAGCACGACACCTACTCTGTGGTGCGTGATTTGTTAAATAGGATGAAAGCATGCTACGGACCACTGCCATTTGTTATAAACGTGGTCCCTAGACTAGAACGCAGGAGTGGCTCGAATAGGATTTCAAGGGCGCGAACGAGGCCGAGGTGGAGGAGGACTTGGAAGAGGTTGCAGATAGCTGATATGCTACAATTGCGGAGGGTGAGGACATTATGCCCGTGATTGTATGAACCCAACACGTCCATCATGTCTATACTGTACCTCGTTTCATCATGAAATGGAAGATTGTCCTACGCTGATAGCTAGGATACGCAACAAGGGAGTGCTACTACCTTCCCCGACTTAGAACTTGCAGATGATGAGGTGTGAGCCATGTGAGGAAGATCCAAATGTGAACATTGTGCTCCAAAGTGGAATCATGAAGGGATATGATAAAGGCAAACAACCCGAAGATAGTACTTGGGTTCACAAGGCCCCGACGAAAGAAGCAGAGTTTGATTTGGAGTGCGCTAAGGAAACCTTCATGGAAGCTAAGAAGAGCTTCGCTGATGCCTCCACTTCAGGAAGCAAAGATAGGTTGAAGCCAGAAATGGACCCATCTATGCTTACAACATTCCTGGAAACATGAATGAAGCTACTGCGCGATAGTAAGGCTGTAAAAGGACTACAGGAAATCATTAATAGATGCGCCGGGTCCTCGCCAGGAGAACCGCATGTAGTCTAGAAGATTGGAAAGCATACGACAAGGACGAGAAGAGAAATGAGGTTAACCGCACATATTGGAGAATATGAGATGGAACAAGTAATTTTGGATTTAGGATCAGACACGAATGTTCTGCTGAAGCAAACATGGGAGTACATGGGGAGGCCTATGCTACAATGGTCTCCTATTTAGCTGTGAATGGCGAACCAATAGAAAATAATACCTATGTGAATATTGAAGGGAATCACTGTGGATATTGAGGGAGTGAGTGCACTAGCAGAATTCGAAGTGATAGAGATTGTTGATGACAGCAATCCCTACCCCGTGCTCTTACGAATTTATTGGGCCATTGACATGAACGGGGTGATTAATCTGAAGAAACGTAAGATGATTTTTGAAAAGAAGTCACTACGCGTAGTTATACCTTTGGGCCCGGTTGAAGGGTCGCGCTATACAGATCTAGTGCGCGATTATGAAAGTGACGATGATTTGGACTGCATCTACAAAATAACCGCGCAAGAGCAAGATTGGGTAAATACCACCGCGGATGGATGGATCTCATGGGAGCGCGAAAGCTCTTGTACGTCAGATTTAGATGAGGAGATAGAGCGATGGCAGAACTAGTTACACGAGGTAACCTCGCTGAACTGTAATAGGATGACAAGATCAATGCACTATGTATCGACAGGAGTGAGGGATCTTCCTACTTATGATGGGTTAAGTGAGGTAGATACTTTCCTAAATAAGTTTGAAAGAGAAGTGTCGGAAAAGAAATGCTTCCAGGCTTTGAAGTGGGTACTGCGTGCTACGCCTGCAAGGTGGTGGGGTATGCACCAAGGAAGCTTTGAGGATTGACACAAATGTAGGAGAATTATGCGAATGTGTTTTGGGAAGCCTAAGATGTGACTAGCAAACAAGTATGATGGATGGGATGATCCGTGCACGCACCTAGCCAAGTGGACAAAGGTCTATGGAGAAAAACCACAACCTCAGTCCGCGCCCTGCAAACTGTTGCCAAAAGGGTAGGTAGTTTCGGTATTTGTTCGGCTAAAACACCTCTGAACCTGGGTTAGGCCCCAACAAGCCAACAAATGGTTTCATTGTCGGGATCGAGATCTGCCTAAGGGATGTCTGATGTCAGAACACTGGAACCCTACGAAGAAGGAAATTGAAGTTTGGTTGGATCAGAAGCTTCACGAGTTCGTGACATAGAAAAAAGATACTCCGCAAATATCCAAGAAGAGGTGGTTGGATCGCTACGTATATATGGAATTACACAAGATATTCTTCGCGTCCTTCTCTTCAGAGCTATATGATTGGATTTCAAGGTTAGCTGACAACCAGGGAAGGTATAAGCTCGATAACCTGATAGTGTGGACTCCAGAGTTAGTGCGCAGGCTAGAGGTATCAGAAGATAAGATCGCACAGGCCATGGACCATTGGCTCGACCAGGTAATAGGAGGGGTTATCACTGAATTTGCGATAGACATGACTATGAGCTACACCAAGGCATGAAGATGTTTTCTTAAGGGATCGCAAGGTAAGTACATCAAATCTTTGAATACCTGGATTAAGATGTTGTTATGTGAAAAACAGGTGATGCGAATACATTGATGTTTGGAATGACGCGGAGTGGAAAAATATACAAAGGGACCGAGGGATTATGAAACAATCCTTTAATTTCACCTTCACGAGAGAGCGAGGAAGAGCGCGCTTGGGTTTCTCCCAGGAGTGCGGTTAGTTTAATAAGGTAGCGCATTCTGCAGCTACCATCTCCACTTACACCACCACTGGCTTCACCTCCTTCACATCCATCTTCGCCCACACAACCTCCATCAAACCAACAATTCAGTATGGTTAGCGTGATTAAGCTACCCGTATTCAGAGGAGTAGGAAATGAGGACCCGGATCAGTTCTAGTTCGTGGTAAGAGCAATGTGGGAAGCACAAGGGGTTACGGACGATAACATTAAGAAGGCTACATTGGTGGGTGCACTGCAGGATCACGCTTTGACATGGTATATCAAACACTCAAATGATCACCCAAATGCAAGAATAATAGAGATCCAGAATGCGTTGAACAGAGAATTTAGCCGGCTGAAATCAGAGACATAGTCAATCATCAAATTTAAGGAGATCATGATGCTTCCATGTGAGACTCCATCAGATTTGGATCAAAGGCTGAAGAGTATGATTCGTGAGGCTAATATGACTCTGATGGATATGCAGCACCGCGCGTGGTTTGTGGCGTCTTTGACACCCCACTTGAGGATGACACTGTCACAGCAGAAGGTTTCGACCCAGGAAGAAGCATTGGAAATGGCGATGAGGTTGCATGAAACACTGATACAGGATCTGGGATTGGGAGTCCAATAGATCTGCATGCAACTACAGAACCTATGCTTGGAGATGCAGAGCTTGAAGCAAGATAGGGAACCGCGGCCAGAGGCGCGCGAGGAAGTTTGGTGTATAAAATGCAAAGGCCAGGGCTACGATAAGGACACTATCTGGTATTTGTGAACTACTTGGTAGGAGGGGGGCCAATGCTGTTGAGACCAGAGGCATAGGCAGGGCCAAGTGCGGCACCCGCACTCTGGTGCATGATCTATCAGGTGGGACGAAATCACACAACAGACAACTGTCATTTGTTGCAGAAGTATACACAAACTCTGTAGTAGTTGTTTTGTAATTTCTGTAGATCAGTGGGACACGTTGAGTGTACTTGTCGAAGCTATGAGTTAATGATGGATCGGACCCTAGCCTATCAAATGCAGATAGAAACGCGAAGCCTTGACCCAGCCACGGGGATGGTGCACACTAGAGTTCAAGGGCGAGGAGGAATGGGGCCAAGAAGGGGACGCGAACATTAATCTGTTACAATTGTGGAGGACTAGGGGACTACGCCCACGATTGTACCAACCCAATGAGAATATCTTGTTCGTATTGTGAGCATTTTGATCATGAAATGGTAGATTTCCCTACGTTGATCGCACAAATGCACGAGAAAGGGGCAATTCAGCCTAATCCGATGTAGAATATTCAAATGATGAGATTTGAACTGCGCGAAGAAGACCCCAACGTGAACATGGTGCTTAGAAGTGGTGCGACCACAAGGGAAGATAAGGGAAAGACGACTCAGGAAGATACATGGGTTCGTAAGGCTCCTACAAAGGAACCTAAGTTTGACTTGGAACGTGCAAAGGAGACGTTTGTGGAAGCTAAGAAGAGCTTCGCAGAGGCCTCTACTTCAGGTAGTAAGGATCAACCAGAGCCAGGAATGGATCCTTCTATGCTTACTACCTTTTTAGAGACATGCATGAAACTGTTGCGCGATAATAAGGCAGTTAAGGTACTACAAGAGTTGATCACCAGGTGTGCGGGATCAGGGGAACCGTGCGTAGTCAGGAAACTAGGAAAGCATACATTGTGCACTGGGAGGGAGATGAGATTAATGACGCAGATTGGCGAATATGAAATGGATTAGATAATCCTAGACCTGGGTTTGGACGTGAATGTGTTACCAAAGAAGACATGGGAACGCATGGGCAGACCTACATTACAGTGGTCCCCTATTCAACTACATATGGCGAACCAACAAAAGATTTTGCCCATGGGAAGGTTGCAAGGGGTAACAGTTGATATCGAAGGCGCGAACACGCAGACAAACTTCGTGGTGATAGAGATTGTTGATGACAGTAACCCTTACCCCACATTGCTAGGAATAGACTAGGCCACTGATATGAATGGATTCATCAACTTGAAGAAGCGAAATATGATATTCAAGAAAAATTCTCTTCGCGTAGTAGTTCTGGTAGATCTGGCCAAATGTGCACACTACACTGAACCTGTGCGCGACAAGGACAAAAATGATGAGCTGGATTGCATTTACCAGATAATGGCGCAAGACCAGGATCGGGTGAACCCGACTGATGATGGGAGAATCTCATGGGAGCGTGACAGTTCTTGTTCTTCAGATTTAGATGAAGAGATAGAACGCTGGCAAAATCAGTTGCACGAAGTGACAACACTGAATTGTAACATGATGATTAGATCACTTCGGTGCGTGACGACCGAAGCAAGGGAACTACCAACATATGATGGGGTAACAGGAGTGGATTAATTCTTTGACAAATTTGGAAGTGCATTACCAAAACAATAGCAGTACAGTGCGATGGAATGGGCGTTGTGCACGACACCCGCATGATGGTGGAATACATACCAGAAGAATATTGGAAACTGGTGCAAATGTAGCAGACGGATGCGCTTACGATTGGGAAGTCACCAACGATGAACGTGAGCCGGGCAGCCAGGACGAAGCAGTTTGCATGCCCACCTATGTCGATGGGTATAGACGTATACCGAACAGACTGTTCCAGCATGTAGCAGTATTACAATAGCAAGCCCGAATAGGGTGCATTGGCGGAAGAAAAGGATCGCACTACCAAGTGTGAGGAGGGAAGCATTCGCCAAGGTACGTGAAGTCATGAATAGGGAACAATAGATATAATGTACAAAAGGGGACCTGCACATCCCAATGGTCAGATGGGTGTATACGGTGCTATGAAAGAACCTGGCCGCGAAGTCAAGTCCGAGGCTGCAGAATGGTTTAAGAATTGAGGTCCCTAAAGAACCCCCGCAGAAGGCTATGGATATAGAAATTTCAGTGAAGAGAATAACGCTCGAGATCCAGACTAAAGAACTCACAAGACCACACAAAGAGGAGTATGAAGGGATTCAGGAAGCCATTCGGCAAGGGAATGCGCAACTTCACAAACTGGAAAAAAATAGGGTACTACTGACAACGAAGAATATGATGTTGGACACAAAGATTAAATAGCTAAAAAAGAAACTAAAGGAAGAATTTTGAATGAAAAACTTGGCAAGTTGCAGCCGGATATGCGCAAACCTAAGAATGGATTGGAGGAGTATGACCGCGAACTAGTTGATCGAATGTCGTGGTTAAGGTCGTGCCTCACTCGCGGGGGAAATTAGGAGAGCACATCGCATCCAGCAGTGCGCGTAGCGGCGATAATAGAGATCGTGTCGCGAGTTGTTCGCTAGGATGCAATAGCGGTGCACCAAGGGGGTGCGACCACCTGACTAGCTGACGAGGATATAGTATCACCACTCCAGACTGTTGAAAGGGAGTGCGGGACTATAAAACAGTCTTTTAGGGAGCTGCGTGACAACAGGGGTGCGTGCAAGGTCGGTATGTCACAAGGGTCGCAGTTGCGAAAAATGGGCTATGCTGCTGCACGGATAGACAAGGAAGTGACCATTGGTGTCACTGTTCATGACAAGATGTCTGAGTTAAGACAAAAAGGAGCGGGTGGTAGGCAATTAAGACACAAAGTCAAAACTAGATTTGAAACGATCTACCGCAAATATAGCATTTATGAGCCAGAAAAGGGGGAAATGGTTGAATTTGAATTTCAGCAGGCCTATAAATCACAGCTGGTCATCCACTGAACAAATTGTGGCATCTTGAGAATTAAGTTATTGCGTTATCCAATAGATATGGACCCGTCGAACTTCAACGCTTTGAGAGTAATCCGAGTGCTTGTAACATTTCCAAACAAGACGCAGGACCTTCTGGACGGCGTAATGTCAACAGCCAAGGACGTTGCGTCGAGCCGAACACCAACGGTGGGAGATGTACCGGAAATTCCCAGACAAGTAGCAGGACTAGTCCGGATGTCGCCATGAAACCCATGGTCTGGTAAGCGATCTATGAAAGATAAGGGCAAGATGGTGAATCTTGAGACAAAAGACGAAATTTAGTTTAAAAGTTCATCTCTGGGCCGCGTGGCCACGATGAACCTTGAAGATTGGGACCTTGCAGATAGCAACAACTCTCTTGCAAAAATGCAACACAAGCTTCAGCAAACATTGAGTATACTGAACCAGAGATCACAAGCTTGTTGCTTATTGAGCCTCAAACCTGCACCTTCTTATACACCCTCTTAGCCTTCTTTCTCCACTCACTCCATTCATCCAGTTGTTAAACCATTGCATTATAGTCTAAAAAGGACTGTTTATATGGTTTTCTGACTATACTTATGACTGTTGTTTGGTTTAGTTTTTTGTTCATGCAGCTGCGGAAACTTGTCAGTTTCCGCAGCCACCACAGGATTCCGCAGCTATTTTGTTAAAAGTTCTGCTCCAGGTGTCCTCTGAAGAAACGAGCTACATGGGCAAGCTCCAGGTGGCGGATACATGGAACGTGTCCCTTCAAATCGGCCAAATCATCCATGAGAGGCCGCGGTCAACCAAAGTCAAAGACAAGGCCAGCCAAAGAGTTTAGCGGTGGCACGTCACTGTTTTGGGCATGTGAATGATATGTGGCGTAGTCCTCAGCTCACGAAGGCACCAGCACACCTGGAGATCGTCCCTGAAACATGAATCTAACAGCCAACCACTTCGAAGATTTAAGAAACATGATGACAGTTACACTAGATCTCGGCTGAAGAGATCTACGTGTCTTTAGTAACGCAGTTAATAGCGTAGAAGTTTTTAGTTAGCTTTAGTATTTTAGCATTATAAATAACGCATTATTGAACGCTAGGAAAGAGCTTTTTGATTTGTATCAATCTTGAACTGTTTAAGTAATTCCGCACTGCTGGTTATCTTATCACCCCACTGTTTTATATGATGTTGTTTTAATACATGAGAAGACTTTTCTGAAGTTAGCCGTGTGATTATTCGATTGGCTGAAGTGGTAGAGGGCCCCTGCACGCTGAAGCCTTGTAAAGTGTTCATTTAGTTTCATTTTTTTTTTTTTTTTTTTTTTTTTTTTTTTTTTTTTTTTTTTTTTTTTTTTTTTTTTTTTTAGCTTGTACATAATATGTTGTTTTATGTTTCTGCTGTTCATATCTTCACCTTTGTTTTCTTAGAGTTGTAAACTGATTAGTGCTTTTCTGCAGGTTTTCTTAGGTAGCCCGGGCAATTTTTCATCTTTTTGATAACTTTTGGCATATGACATCATCTTGTCCTTCCTGCTAACTCTCATTTTCTGAAGTTTAAATTCAGCATTGTCCTTTTGAAGTTGTGATTTGCTTATTTGTTTTTCTGCTATTTAGATATCATACTGCTCATCAATTTATGGTTTCTTTCTGTGGTCAAATGACTATATCAGCAAGAAATCAGAATATTACTAACTGTAGTGTGATTTAGTTGTCATATTGCTTACTCATGGTTGCTTTCCATAAAGTGGATTGAGCTGAATGGTAAAGGACTAGAAGAATTCAAGTAGTGTGATTAGTTCTTTTATGCAATTTGCATTTAGATATCATATTGCTTGACATGTTCATGATTACTTCCCCAAGGTAGATTGAGCTTAAGGGTAAAGGATTTGAAGAATTCAAGTAGTGTGATTAGCTTCTTTTATGCAATTTACTTTCTTGCCATTTAGATATCATATTGCTTAACTTGTTTATGATTACTTCCCACCAGGTAGATGGAGCCGAAGGGTAAAGGATCTGAAAAGTTAAAGTAGTGTGAATTAGCTACTTTGCTTTAAGTTTGAGTTGTTTTTCAAGTTTTTTCTTTCTTTTTCAGCAGCAAGGATATTGGGCCATTGTCATTAGTTCACTATTTGATGCATTTATTTTCTCTTAAGAATTGATTTCATTTTAGTTATTATAAAGCTTTCTTTTGAGCACTTTCAAGTTTAGAAATCATCACCGTCTACACTCCATACTTCACTTTTATTCTCACCATCACACATTAAGGAAAAATAAATCCAAAAACAAACTAAAAAGCTTAAAACGACAAAAGCGTAAGGAAATGGTTATCTAGTACATATAGTACACTTCACTTCGTCAGTTTACGAACCCTGGGTTAACATTTTAAATAGCAATTTAGATCACACTAAATTGACCAAACACTTCTCTTGCACAAAACGTTCACGCAGTTGACATCTCAGCTAGAGCTAAAATCCTATAAGTGGTCGCTTTTTGTTAACCTATCAGAGTAGAATGAGTATCATCCATTAAGAGAATTAGTAGTGGCAATGGAGCATGAGCTTGAAGAAGCGTTGCAGGAGGCAATGACGAAGCAACAGATTGCAGTGCGTCACTCACAGGGATAGCGGACCGCTAAGCCTTGGTAGCGTGACTCGCCACATCGACGGGGTGACTCGAGGGCGAGTCACGATGTTTGTGTTGGGGGCTTGTTGGGCAGTGGATCCCCCACATAACGATTTTGGGGCTTAAATCCCACTATTTTGGGTAATGGTATTGTAAAGGCTCCATGAGGTGCGCAGAGCACAAATTATAATGGGTCAAGTCAAAGGGTTGTCCACCTTCAAATATTGTAATGTAATATAGAGTATGTTGGCCTACCCATGGTCCACGGACCATGGAAATGTATAAATAGAGTGAGGCTCTAAGGGTAGGAGGTCAGGTTTTGGTGAAGCATTGATCTTAAGTGATATGGGTTTTTGAATGCAATATTCGCTCTGAGTCTGTAAGTCCAAGCCTCGAGTTGTACAAGTAGGAAGAGGCTCTGCAGCTATGTGCACAGAGGCTTGGTAGAGTCCGCAACTATGTGTGCGGACCCCTGCAGATGAGTGTGCAGGGTGAAGTTGGGATTGTAACGGAATCAAAGTTTAATAAAAGTTGATTTGGAAATATTGTGCATCCATTTGTAGATCTGTAAGTTCATGCTTCTGGTATATGTTTATGCATCTTCTTACAGTTTATGATTGCATGTACTTGTTATGAATGTTGAATAATTTATAAGAATATTGGTCCCACAAAACTAAGTTAAGATCTATAATAATAACGCAGTAGGGTTAAAGGATCTAGACCATGCCTCTTTACGCTCTTTATAGAGCTATGCGAAGGTCAGATAGTTACACGAAGTAGTGCGAGCATGTAGGATCAGCTCGCAAACTTCCCAGACCTCATCAAGACATCCCTAGGGTACGGAAAGCTGGTTCCAGCACCCTCCCACACTACCTTGGGTGAGACGTCAATCCATGCCTAGCGGACTGTTGCCGAAAGGGCCGGTAGTTTCAAGATTTGTTCGGTTAAAACACTTCTGAACCTGGGTCAGGCCCCAATAAGCCAACAAATACATAATATAATTAAGGAGAGTATCATTCATGGGGTCTACTTATCCTGGTAGATCTTCTAACACCACTTTCAGGTCTTCGAGGTGCTTCTTGTTGTTGTGGTTGTATTTTTTCTTGTTGTTGATCATTATGATTTTCAGGCACCTTCACTTTTTCTGTGATCTCATCAAGCAATGTGTATTCTCTATTTTCTTTTTCCTGTTTATTTTCCTACAACTGATCCTTATACAAAACCTTTTCATTGAATATGGCATCTTTGCTCCTAATGATTTTGTGTTTTTCATAAACATAAAAGCGATAACCAAAATCATTAACACCATATCTAATAAAGATACATTTCTTTGATTTTTCCTCAAGCTTTGTTC
Organism: Pinus taeda; assembly: GCA_000404065.3. Taxonomy (NCBI): domain Eukaryota; kingdom Viridiplantae; phylum Streptophyta; class Pinopsida; order Pinales; family Pinaceae; genus Pinus; species Pinus taeda. The sequence continues at coordinate 189,419 of APFE030172227.1, forward strand.
TATTCTCTTTATTAATGTGGACAAAGGCTTCACAACCAAAATTCTTTAAAAATGAGTAGTTTACCTTTTTACCTATCCATGCCTCCTTTGGAATACCACCATCCAAGGAACTTGAAGGCCCTCTCTTTATTAGATACACAACAACATCTGCCCAAAATTGTAAAGGCAATCCTACATGCAATCTTATGCACCTTGCACACTCCATGATTGTCCTGTTCATCCTTTCTGACACACCATTTTCTTGTGGTGTTCCTGAAACTATCTTCTCTCTGCGAATTCCATCCTCTGAACAGTACCTATCAAACTCTTTGTTGCAATATTCACCTCCATTATCTGATCTAAGACACTTCAACCTTTTTCCTGTATCATTTTCAACCAAAGCTTTCCATTTCTTGAAAGTATCAAATACATCAAATTTATTTCGAATACAATAAATTCAAGTCTTTCTGTTTGCATCATCAATAAAAGTAACATAATAATGAGAGCCATCGAGAGATGATACCTGAGCAGGTCCCCATACATCTGTATGCACAAGCTCTAATTTTTCGCTCTTCTTTTCTTTCCCAACTCTAAGGAATCTGACTCTCTTCTGTTTTCCATAAACACAATTCTCACAGAATTTTAAATTAACATGCTTCAAACCTGGCAACAAATTTCTTTAGTGAATAATTTGCATCCCCTTCTCACTCATGTGCCCAAGCCTACGATGCCACAATGTTGTATCTGCTCCTGTAGAAGTTAAAGTATTAACAGAATTAGAAATACCATTGCATAAATACAATGTACCAACCTTTTCTCCTTTTGCTATTACCAGGGATCCTTTAGTGACTTTCCAGGTTTTTTCTGTAAAAGTAGTCACACAGCCTTCACCTCCCAACTGCCCTATTGAAATTAGTTTTTTCTTCAGATCTGGAACATGCCTTACCTCCTGTTAGCACTCCAAGAAACTCTCCTAGGTGGCAGCTTGGAGATGCCTGGTAACATATAATCTTCAATATTGTTCTCTGAACTATTGGAATGAAAGATGGTTTGGATCAAGCCAGATAACCATTTCAACTCTATTTTTACTCAAGACATGCATGAACACCCTCAACTTTACAAGGCTTTAGACCACTAATGCTCAATAGTTTATAGATTTAATGAATGGATGGAGAATACCTACTGTATCAACAGATGCATATATGAACACATATGATGGCCAACTACAGGAAGTAAAAGAAGTTTGCAAATATAATTTATCAACGCAGAGATAAGATGACAGTTATTTGGCATTAGACACAAAAGAAACATGAACAACCTGTTCAAGTGCAAGCTTGGAATAGAAGAGAAAATGGACATTGAACATATAACAGTAAAAGAAGCTTATATTCCTAGAATGAAGATGAGAAGCTTGAGTAGAAAAGTCTCAATAGTCTCCAGAAGTTGAACCTTTGTTACATGTAGTTTTCTACCTTTTATAGGCCCTTTACAATGCTCCTGAGCTCTCTAGAAAGCTCGGAGTTTTAAACTTGTCTGATCTGTCCCTTAATTGTTTGATTCCCTCAATAGGCAGGCATGGCTCGGAGGTTTTCCTCTTCTGACAAAGGAATAACCATATTCAGATATTTTGGGCAGATAGCTGTGATGCCCGGGAGCTCTCTCGTGCCAAAGATGCCCCATAATGCTTGTTAGGATGACTGCTACGCTAGCAGGACTATTAATGCTCCATGATTTTGCTTGATTTAGGTTGTGGCGTGCAGTGGCCCTTCTCCTTCCCTTTCTGGGCTCTATTTGTCAGCCACTGTCTCTCTGCCGAATCTTTCTTCTGGTATGTAACATGACTGCAAGACTCTTCTAAGGATGGCTTGCTGCCTGAACCTGCAATGGAGTGGCTATCGTGCCTATGAAATCCCTGCACAGGTCCCTTTCAGATGATAGCCATGAATGTTTTTCTGTTGATTTGGTTGTTCTGCGCTGTCTATGCTCTTTGATCACTTCTGTTGCGGGTTGCATTGTGCTGTGCTGTCACTTTTCACTTCCATCCTTCTGTCTCTATCTTTCGACCTCTTTTAAGTGATGGAATGGCTATTCAGGCCTCTGTGATCTCTTGGAAATGCTTAATGATGATTTTTTTCTGTTGCATACGGAAAACGTCGTAATACTGAGAAATCCTGCCCATTCTACTTCTTTCGAACTTCAAAAGTCCTCATTTATGGGTTAATTATCTTATCAGATCCGACCTTGGGTCGCCGTCGCATGTTGCAAGCAAGCGAGGTCCCTTGCTTCCTTCCTATTTTGACTTACGCTTGAAAAACACTAAAAACACGGGAAAATCAGCCTTTGGTGGACTTCAAAATATATATATTTCACTTCCTGGACCCTTTCGGGTCTAGGCTTCATCGGTATCGGTGCTCGCCCAAGGCTCCTTTATATTTCTCTTAAACAACAAACTACATTAAAATACATTAAAAGTTGGGCGCTGGAGGAACTGAAAAAATATACATTTTAACTGCGAAACCCTTTCGGGTCCAGCTATCGGGTCACACAGTATGCATATGTTAAAACCGCGCCCCTTTGGTTTTTTCCGATTATGATCCGCCGATGTGATGATTGATGATTGTTGGTCAATAGTGTCCTGTGCTGTCCGTAAGTCCTCCTCTGCAACCCGCTGATCCGATCATTGGCGATCGCTGATCAGCGGTGTCTTGTGCTGATTGCCACTGCTTTCCTTTGCCATTTGTGACCTGCCGATGCGATTTACCGATGTTGTTTGGGCCGTTGATCCGCGTGCATAATCGACGGTCCTGGTTTAATCACCGATCACCTATTGTCGTCGCCCCATGTATTCTGTCGATGCGATCCAATCGCAATTGCTGATCGCTCAATGCTCTAACCCCTTTGTATATCTAACATAGCTCCTCGCCGATGCAACCCGCTTTTAACCTGCCCACTCTGCTTGGTCGATATGCGATATGCGATTAACCACCTAGATCTGGGTCGTTGATCGGCTAGATCTAACGGTGGCTATGCAATGCCCAGATTAAGCCCGTGAAAATGCTTTTGCATGATTTTAGAGTGTTTTGAGCCTCCCGATAGTGTATTTCTACCCTTCCAAGGGCTCTCCTCTTGCGATGGTTTTGACTTTGAATGATCCTCAAGAGGATTTTGAAGACTTTTGGGGCCTACTTGGATCCTTTGGTATGATTTTAAGCAAACCTTGGAGACTTTGGGGGTGTTTTGGATCCATTTTTGATCCCTTTGTCAGTGAAGCTAACATTGACTCATTTTGGGGATGAAAGCCTCCCCGTGAGGTTTCAAGAATCACAAATCAATGCCTTTCCTATGAAAAAAAAACTAAATCTTCACCCTAGTGTTGCATTGGGCATGGAACCTATTAAGCATGAAAAATAAAAACCTAAAGAAAAACATATTTACAATACAAAGGCTTGAAAGCCTTGATTGAAATAAAGTAAAAAAGTGCCCATTGACTGGGCCATCAAAAACATCTCCTCCTCTCAGCCGGCCTATCAACTGGTTCATCAAAGATCTGCAAAATTGGGTTGATTTGATCCTCTACGTCAAAGAGTTTAGGGAATTTGACCTTATCAGGTAGAGAAGGTTTGTATTTCACCCCCTCTTTGTATGCTCTCATCCTTGGATGTTCTTCGTGGAAGCCTTTTTACGCCTGCTAAATAACAATGGATGTTGCGTACTTGACTGTGTCATTGGTGGCTTGCACAATTAATATAAATGGTGAATTGATGCATTCTTGTGTCTGGGACACCAAGACTTCACCTGCTTCTGTAACTTTCTTAGAACAGTCCACATCCAAGGTGGTGTCCCAAAATTGTGCATCCTCTTCCTTTGTGATCTGACAAACTACCCTTCCAAGATATGTGGAGGCCACCTGGACAGGCTTCGGAATATCAAGACAGATATTATCCATATAATCCTTGGCATTGAATTCCGGCCTGCTCCAGTGCTTAATGGGAAATTATGAGGGATTGTCACTTGGCCAGACAAAGGAACAAAAGATGATGAGGAACCGATCTCATTCTTTTTAGTCATTGGGTTGGGGATAACTGTAGGTTGGTCAATCTGCAGATCTGCATAGTCATTTGAAGCTGAGCTAGCTTTAGGCTCGGGCTCTTCGAGGATGGTGGGACCTGTTGCTGGCTGCTTTTGCTGATAAGCTTTTTGTTTTGCAGGGACAACAAAATCATAAGCAGTGCCTCTAAATAATGACTTCTCATAGGCAGCTCTGGTTAAGAAAGGGGCACTGCCCTTATCTTCCATACCATGGAACTCCTCCTCTTCTTCAAACTACTCTTCTTCCATGACTATATTTTGAAAAAGGGTTTTCACCCTTTGGTCTTCGTTTGCATTTTTGTTTCTTTGTAAAATCTGCAATTTCTCCTTTGCTCCTCCATATAGATTTGGCTTTGGAAGAGCAAAGGTACTAGGAGCTCCTGCTTCCTCAGAAAGCTGCTCAACCTTTAGCTTAGATATTTTAGCGGCTAATGACTCTATCATTCTAGTCATTTTATCAAATTTGGGATCAGAGAATGATGAGGACTCACCTTCCTGTCTTCTCCTTTCAGCATTATCTTCGAGCCTCTCTGTAGCTATGATGTTTGATTCTACTTCAAAGGCTGCATCTTGCATATCAGCCAAAGAAGCACATCTTCTTTCTCTTAACAACAGGTAGAACTGAGAATCGAAGGAATTGGCATAAGTGATCATGGCAGAAGTAGGGGCAGGTCTCACTTCAGCTGGTATTTTGCTGTACATATGGTTGAATTTGGTGTTGAAATCAGACAACAGCTCACCATTCTCCCTCTACAAGTTCCCAAATTCAGTATGATAGTAGAGGAGATCTTTATTATCACCCCAATGCTTTAGGAACACATCATCTAAGGCCTCAATGTCTGCAATAGACCTAGGGGCTAATTCTCAGAACCATTTTCTAGCCTCCCCGTCTAGGCTTTGGACAAAAACCCTCGTCCACACATCATCTTCATTGATGTCTAGGTTATCAGCATAGCTATAAAAAGACTCAAGGTGCTCTTTAGCTGTTACTCCTTTTGTACTAGTAAACCTAGGCATATATTCTTGATAATCTCCTGCAGGCATGGCATTCAAAGGGACAGGCAAGACCAGGGGTCCATACCTAGCAGCTATGATTCTTTCCATCTTTATGGGTGCTTGCTGGCTTGCCATGACTAAGGTAGGTGGAAGGATACTGGTAGACTGAGCCATATGGATCAATGAAATGGATAGCAGAGATAGAGGAATATTATGGACAACATGGATGCTTCTTTGGACTAAGATCCAAAAGGGAAATGAATAAACAAGGAGCTTTATGAATCTCTGAAGGTGACTTCCTCACTAGCAGAGATACATGGGATTTTTATGGCTTACCTAATCCTGATGCTCCTTTCTACGATGTTTTCTTCGACGTGACAATATTCTCAGGGTCAGACACTGGAACAACGGGTGATTTTTGAGGATTTCTTCGAGCATGCCTCACAACTACGCCATAACTGTAACGTGGAGTCGCCAAAGGTTGGTCTTCCTCCAGTGGAGTTGCTAGATAGATGATTAAAACCAGAATATGTGTCTAGACTTTGCCTATCATCAAAGTTGGAACTGTGTCGTCTCCCAGGGAAGTTGAGCTTCAATCTCCTCTCCCGGGCAACGGCGCCAATTATGTTAGCACTCTAGGAAACTCTCCTAGGTGGCAACTCGAAGATGCCTGGTAACATATAATCTTCAATATTGTTCTCTGAACTATTGGAATGAAAGATGGTTTGGATCAAGCCAGATAACCATTTCAACTCTATTTTTACTCAAGACATGCATGAACACCCTCAGCTTTACAAGGCTTTAGACCACTAATGCTTAATAGTTTATAGATTTAATGAATGGATGGAGAATACATACTGTATCAACAGATGCATATATAAACACATATGAATGGCCAACTACAGGAAGTAAAAGAAGCTTGCAAATATAATTTATCAACACAGAGATAAGATGATAGTTATCTAGCATTAGACACATAAGAAACATGAACAACCTGTTCAAGTGCAAGCTTGGAACAGAAGAGAAAATGGACATTGAACATATAACAGTAAAAGAAGCTTATATCGCTAGAATGAAGATGAGAAGCTTGAGTAGCAAAGTCTCAATAGTCTCCAGAAGTTGAACCTTTGTTACATGTAGTTTTCTAACTTTTATAGGCCCTTTACAATGCTCCTGAGCTCTCTAGAAGGCTTGAAGTCTTAAACTTGTATGATCTGTCCCTTAACTGTTTGATTCCCTCAATAAGCAGGCATGGCTTAGAGGTTTTCCTCTTCTAACAGAGGAATAACCATATTCAAATATTTTGGGTAGCCAACAGTGATGCCCAGGAGCTCTCTCATGCCAAATATGCCCCAAGATGCTTGTTAGGATGACTGCTGCGCTAGCAGGACTGTTAATGCTCCATGATTTTGCTTGATTTGGGTTGCGGCGTGCAATGGCCCTTCTCCTTCCCTTTCCGGGCTCTGTTTTTCGGCCGCTGTCTCTCTGCCGAATCCTTCTTCTGGTATGTAACATGATTGCAAGACTCTTCTAAGGATGGCTTTCCGCCTAAACCTGC